>CAUYON010143926.1:0-46102 GCA_963573935.1 Arctocebus calabarensis
TGATAAACAGGCCACAAATAACTTTCTATAGAAGTTAGAAAAATATGGTTATCTGTATAGTTTTCAAATGTTAGTGGGAAAAGCTCTAGCAAGGAAAGGCAAGACAGAAACCTGGAAAAACAGTCATAAGCCAAATAAATCATAAGAATATTTATATACCATGATGTCAGAGCAATTTTAATTTTCTCTTTTAACTAATAAGGAGTCTTGATCACATCCCATTTTTGGATATAGACCACTAATTGCCACATAAATGATATGTGGGGTGGAGGGAGACTGGAGGCAGACAAAAAACTATCAGGAAGCACTTTCTTTCTTTTTTTTTTTTTTATTGAATCATAGCTGTGTACATTAATTCAGTCATGGGGTACAGTGTGCGGGCTTCACATACAATTTGAGATATTTTTATCAACCTGATTGACATAACATTCATGATATTTTTCTCATTTACTATGTGAAAACATTTTTGATCCATATCTCTTAAGGAAACTTCTAGCAAAGTCCCACATAAGTCATAGGCCAGAGCTTCATCGCAGAGCCACAGCTAGCTGAAAGGTGAACGTAATCTTTCAGCTTGCTACCAGCCACGTGCCGGACAGGAATCCGGGTTCTGTTACAAAAGAGGAGGTGGAGGCTGGGTGTTGAAGTAGGCAACCCCCAGGGACTTGTATCGTCCCAAGATTCGGCAGCTGATGTTGACGAATTCCCAGGTACCTAAAGCAGTATTAAAGTTTGTTTCCTTGATGAATTTAGGTGGCACAAGGAAAATGTTTATTTGAATAATCTTATTGTTATTTTTTCGTATGCAGCAGAATTGTAATTAGTACATCAAACCTGTGATTTCACAGATATCATTTGGTAATAGGATGCTTTTTTAAGGTCAAAATGAGTCGATTTTTAAAAAATTAAGTAAATGTAGACATACAGAGATGAGAGAGGTGTGTGTGTAGAAGCTAAGTGTAGACCCCGGAGCCAGACTGAGTTTGAATTTGTACTCTGTCATGTATTGGCCACATGACCTTGTGCTTTTTTTGCCTCAGTTTTCTTATCTGTAAAATGGCATTAATAATAGTACCTACCTCCGAGAGTTGTTGTAAAGGATCAAATGAGCTAGTTCTTGTACAGCTCTTAGAATAGTGCCTAGCGTGCGATAAGTAATCCACAGACAGTACTCACTGCTATTACTGCTGCTGTTATTATTATCATTATTATTTTTGGTTTATACTGCCACTGTCATTAATAATTACTACAAGATATGGCATTTAGATACACTAAGGGTGGTACATGCATGATTGAAACTGGGGGCACATTGGCTTAGAGGAATGAGGTTGGCAGTTAACCAGGACCAGTCTTAGGCATAGCTATAAATAATGGTTTTATTAACAGTTCAAACTAGTGCTTTATGTTTAAAGTGGTTCCATATATGATAAGATTGATTGGAGTTTATTGAACATTTACTGTATGCTAGGTATCATGGGGTATGTTTTTAATATATCACCTTTAATATTACCAACACTGCAAGCTGCATGTTCTTGCTGTTCTACAGATAGACTCAGTCTGGGAGAGGTTAAATAAATTTCCCAGTGGCCCATGTCAGCAGAAACTTCCCTGATGATGAAGTCTCTGAGGATGGAGTCTCTGGTTTGTCTCTCATTGCCTCTCTTTCCTTCCCTTCCTCATCTCTGTTTGGGTTTCTAGGACCCCTTCTTTCCCCCCATCTCTCTTTCCCAGACCCCAATCACCAGCTAGTCCTTATGTGTCAGCCATTGCTTGCGCCTCTCCCCACTGTCAAAACTGACCTGCCCAGCATCCATGCTCCTGCAGGACATAGCAGATGACAGCTTTTATTCTAATAAGGTAACGGAAGAGAATCAACATTAATAGACTAGTGAGTCATTCATTTTAAAATGATCTTGTTGACTGGAGGTGGTTTTGTTTTCTCGATGATTTACTTTTCTTTCTCTTTCTTCTAGTTTTAAAAATAAACTTTATTTTTTTCAAGCAGTCTTAGGTTCACTGGTACAATGATTTCCCAGACACTCCCTGCAGCCACACACTCATAGCCTCCCCCACCATCAAGGTGGACTTGAGGGTTTCACTCCAAGGGGACATTAGTGACGAACATTACCGGAAGAAACAGTTTAGCAGCCTTGTGGAACTGTCCTAGAATATAGCCTAGGTTATTCTGCGAGGTTTTTAATTGCTGTATCTCAGGCTTCTGGCAAAAATGGAACATTGAGATGGGGATCAAAGGGACACAGCACGTGGTGAGCACTCAGTCAATATTGCTGAGCGTATGAGTCACTTACCAGAGGCCTTTCAGATGTGGGGAGGAACCAAAAACCCTTAAAGGAAGGGAATAGTGAATCACCGTGGGTGGGTTCTGGTTGGACCTCCTGGACCTGATAGATTTTTTTGGAGGGTGGAGGCTGTAATGATCTGTCAAGTAGGTCAGCTTGCTGTCATCCATGGACCCTGTGTGCTTCTGACTAAGTGTGAAATGAACATGAGCAGCGTTATGCTGGGATTAGGGGACATTCATCTTCCACTCTCTATCTTTGGAACTGGAGGCTCCATGTGTTACTCTTGTGATGTCATACAGCAGTTGATGTCTTAGTACTTCCTGCAAGAATTATTTCCTCTTTTCCTCTTCTTACAAATTGTGCCTTATGATCCATTGAATTTCACTTTCCTATTTTTCCAACATTTCTCATTTTCTGTCCTTTTTTTTATCCTCTGTCTCTCAGACCATTGGGGAAAGGAAGCAATGTTGCTTAGCAACCAGTATAAAACTAGTCAATACCATTTCTAATATTAACCCTTTGGTAACAAGGAACCGACCCAATCTTAGGGTTATATAACTCTCCCCTAGTTTATTTTTAACTGTGAGTTCACAAAAGTTGGCAGCCCAACTTAATGTTACAATCACACACATGGAGGATGTATTTATGAATGGTTATAAATGTTAGCAAGTTCCAGTGTTGCAAGTGATATAAACTGTTTATTAAAGTGGTTCATTTTTATGCTCTTAATTTAGAGATTTGCTGTGGATAGTTTACATTTTACTTTCTCTTTTTGAACAGAATAGTTTCTTATCTCAGCAGGTGTGTGTGTGAATGTGTGTGTTTGAGTGTACACATTGCTTGGCTTTTTAGACATTTAAGTTCAATCATCTGGCACCCAGAAGGTACATTTTCTGGATTATATCATTCATTCATCTAGGATTTATTGGGTTCTGCTTTGTGCCAGGTGCCATGAAAGACTCCGTGGAGTATTTTTTTGCTATGAGCAGACTTGGTTCTTGTATACATCTTTTTGTCAGCAAAGAATATCTTTTTTCCCTTTTTACCATCCATTGAAATAATACGTATCAAAGCTGGGTTTTCAGATGCTATAGTTACTCTTCTACTAGAATGGTTTCTTTGATTGGTCACTATTATTCTTTAGATCCCTTGGCTTTTTAGGAAGTTAATGATAGGAGGAAAGAATAAGGTAAACATTGGCCAGCTCCTTGACACGCATAGGGGTGGGGCTGGTGCCCACACTGATGTGGTTTGAATATTTCTTATGTTGGAATGGGATCCCCAGTGTGGAAGGTGGAGCCTGTTGGGAAGTATTTGGGTCGTGAAGATGGATCCCTCATGGCTAGCATGGAGCTGCCTTGAGGTAATGACCTAGTTCTTGCTCTGTTAGTCCCCCTTGCCAGACCTGATTGTTAAAAAGAGATTGGCACCACCTCTCTCCTCTCTTTTGCTTCCTTCCTCTGGCCCTGTGATTCCTGCTCCCCCCTCACCTTCCACCTCCCTGAAGCCCTCAATAGAAGCAGATGCCGGGCCATGCTTCTTGTACAACTGCAGAACTGTGAGCCTGATCAACTTCTTTATAAATCACCCAGCCTCAGGTATTCCTTTATAGGAATGGGCTGCCACACACACACAATTGAAGTGTGGGAGCATTCATCTGTCCTCTACTGAATTAGGACGTTGAAGACGTTGGCGTTCAGTGTTTCTCCTCCTATATATGTGTTTCCCTTTTTGCTACAGGTGACCTGTTACATGTCCCCTGCACCCACCTGCCAATCAACATCACCCCCAACTGGGTGGGACAGTGAGCTGGTATTGACTTCTCCTTAGGCTGTTTTTTTTTTCTTTATTGAAGACTTTCTATAAACACAATGTCTTTGGGTGCGAATCAGAATTTATGCTGATACTTGGGACAGACATAGCTGAGTGAGTTTTGAGCTGATTAGGGTTTGGAGGTTGCTTTCATCTTCTCTCACTTGTGAGGGGGCAATTCCCCTGCTCCCAACATCGTATATCATGGAGTACCTGGCAGATAATATGACTGACCATCTTTGAGCCACCTTTGCAAGGTGACTGCAGTTGGGTTACTTGCATTCTCTGGGTCCCTAGAGTTCCCACATACTAGGTCATCGTGGAGTTGTGGGGGTTGCACAGATTTCTCCTTTTAGCTTGAGTGGCCAGTATTCCTCAACTCTTGGTTTTTGTCCCTATAAATTGATTGTTTCACTTGGTGGAAAGAAGTATCTTCAATTGCTAGATGCTGTGAAGCAAGCTAAAGGTGATGCCAGCTTCAATGCCTTGAGGAGCTCCTTGGCTATATACAAGGTGGCGTTAACCTAGGAGTCACCAAGGCCTTGAACTGGAGTTTGGCAGAGGTCTCCAAAAGGGGATAGACACTGAAAACACCTGCGAGGTTATCATAAAATGTTTGGTTCTTGACTTTATCCAGAATAGAAAAGGAGAGAAAACAGAGACGTAGGACTAGGCATGGGCATAACTCTAGCAGTTTCTGTTACTGAGCACCTACTATGTGGCAGGTGTTGTTCGAGGGAGGTCCCCTGCATGTGTTATCTTTGAGTCTTTCTAGCAGCCCTGTGAGGAAGGTATTCATCTCTCTGTTTTATGGGAAAGAAAACTGGGACAGAGAGAGAGAGAGTGAGTCTCTCGCTCAAGGTCACACAGCTCACATGGAACAGGCAGGGGTTCAAAGGCGGGTAGGGCCTGACTCTTGTCTCCTGAGCCACACTTCCCTCTTTGTGGGCCAGCTTCCACTTGAAGGTGGGGGTGAGCTTAGGATGTGAGACAATCCTAGTTGTGAGTAAAGTTGAAGCTTCCCATGCCAGTTTTCACCATGGGAAAGCATTTAGTTGTTCAGTCTGTCCCACTGATCAGCTGAAGCTAAAGCAGGAATGGGCGGGGAGATGTCACCAAAACATGAAATTGATGATCCCAGTTGACTTTCAGGTGGCTGTGTGTGGTTGGGGTTCTGTGAGTTGGTGCTGTTGTGACGATGATAATGATCTCACCTGTCACAGGATGCCTCCTGGGGCCGCCCCCAAGCTCAGCATTTCACAAATATTATTTCATTGTCTTCTCCTGACAGCCCTGCAAAGTAGATGGTGTAACGCCCATTTTCACTGAAAAGAGAGGCTCAGAGAGGTTAACAAACTAGCCCAAGATCACCCAGCTGGGTGGTACCATTTTGGATGTGAACGCTGAGTTTTCCAGATTTTTAAAGCCATTCTTAACTATTTCACCCTGTTAATGAGGGGCTCCTGGGTCTCTGTTTTCTACCTTTCTATCCTGGAGTAGAGGGAGTCTTTTCCACGGACTTGACCATGCATTTTTCCTGTGTTGCACTTTGTGTGTTAATTCATATATAGAGCTTAGAGGCATCTAGAAGGCAGAAGCTATGCCCTGAATTTCCAAGGAGTGCACCAGCAGCCCTTCCACTGCTAAGCCACCTTTATTCTCGCCCATCCTACTCTTCAGCTAAAGAAATCTCTGCTGCTTCTCTTTACTAGGAGCTAGTACTCCTTTCAAGGAATTATACTATTATCCTTGGTCTACGGTTGAACTTGGGGCTGGTTCACCTGCCTACCTCCCAATCCTGTACACTCCTCTCTGGTCAAAGAGTGAATCTTAGGATAAGTTACTGCCCAGAATACTTATGGATTTGCTTCTGAAATTTTTTAGCTTAACATTGGTGATCTTTTAAAAAAGTACAATTTAGTGCAAATATGAAAGTGCACTTTTTAGTAGTTTAGTTTATTAAAGAATAGAAATCTGTAGCATTGCTAGATTAAAACAAAGGTTATATTTATTGATGTTATATATAAAACAAAAGCTTATATTTATTGATAGATGTTACATATAGAGTGTACATTAAGTTTGTGTGTAATTTACTATGTTGAACTGTTTAAATTACACACAAACTTTATGTTCACCCTGTATATGTATATATTCCAAAAGAATTTTGTATTTTTCCTAAAATAGCTGCTATTTAGAAGTTATGTTTTAAAATATAGTCATATATGTGCCTATGTATTACATATTATCCATTATGTGCCTATGTGTGTATGTATAAACCCAGGCATACATGCGTGTCCTCCAAATCATTTTTATTTCTCCCAGTTAGCTCTCACTCATATTTATAAGTTATGTACTTTAAAATGTTGTGTATATGCATATATGTGTGCTCATGTATACACCATGCATATATGTATATCCCCAAAGCATTTCTATGTGCCCTGAGCTCCCTCTCAGGAGCCATTCCTCATGCAGGGAAGAGGCCAGGTAGTTCTTGGGCAGGGGGAGGAAGTGGAGGGAGAGCTGTACCTTTTTGGGCCCTGGCCATATACCACAAGGTCATGTGAGACCGTCAGCAGCGGCGCATGTGAAATGGTAGGCCACCTTTCCCTCCCCAACATCACGATGCAGCAGGTCCTTGCTGAGCTCATTCCTCTGTAATAAGAGGACAGCGAATGTGGGCTGTGAGGCTGGAGAAGGACCCTGGTCCTTTACGGAGAGGCTGCCTGGAATTCCTGGGGATTTGTGCCCTGCAGGGAAGAGCCCAAGCCAGCAGCTGCAGGAGGAAGAAGAGACAAGCTCAGAGCTATGCAAAGCTTCCCTGATGGCGCCTGGTCTGCAGCATGGTCAAGGTCATAGGGCTGCCTGCTTCTCAGTCCTGCGTGCTCCCAGCAGGGCTGGGGAGGGCCTGCCAGCCCTATTGAGATAAGCAACCATGTGGGTGGTCATGGTCTGAGGGAATGACTGTGTACCACACGCAGGACCTGCAGTGGGAAGGGCACCTCCTTCATGCAGTGTGAGCAGGAGGGACAGTGCTTGCCCCCTTTGTCCATGTCCCTGAAGCAAGGGACAAATGTACCATCTTGCATAGGACAAGTGCACGTCCTTGTCGGGCAGAGGGCTCGTGTGATGTGCCAACATGAGCGTTCCCAGGCAGCGCTGAAGGTGAAGGCCATGAGTAACTGCGGATGCATGTGGCTTTTCAAAACTCAGGTTTTAGCAGCACCTGCTGTGTTTTGCTTTTTACACCTCTAGTTTAAGAAGAGTAGGTTCAAGAACATAAGATGATAGACTTTTCCTCACCCTCTATGTAAAAAGCATTCATAATAATTCATAAATATTATTCAAGTCTTCACGTCCAAGGCCTGAGAACTGATGCATTATAACCATGAGAATGGCAATCATATTTTTACTAATTATTTCTATTATTACTCTAACAACACCCTGAGTACACAGGCTTTCTGCAAACAGTTCTCTGGGGATGAATTATATTTCCTCCAGGTGGGGAAAGGCCAGACAGTGGGGAAGAATGACTTGTCAGAAGGAAGTAGACTTGAGAGGTTAGCAAAACTTCTCGTACTAATTTTTTTCTGACTTTGATGGAGGGTTCTGAGAAAGGATGGAAAACTGGGCAAAAGTGAGTAGGAAGAGTCAAGGGAAATCTTTCAAAATGAAGGAGACAAAGTAAACAAGAGGGAATGTTAGAGATCCCCACCCCAGTAGCCAGCACGTTGCATGTTTTGCAAATCAGAATCTCAGCTTAAGTTCACATAAGCAAAAAGGAAATTTATTAGTTCACATATCTGAAAAGTCCAGGGGAAGATAAGACTGCAGGCCTGGCTGCAGCCATAGGCTCAAACAGGCATTCATAAGACCTCTCTCACCGCCCCGGGTGCTGCATCCTGCTCCTCTCTCTCTCTGCTTTCCTCTTGGAGAGCAGGGTGCCTGCTAACCCTGCGAGGCCTGTGTGTGTTCTTCCCAGGAACCTCAGTCGAAAAACGAGGACTCTCTTTCACTAGCAGTTCCACAAAGTCCCAATGTGGGTCTCCTAGTCCCTGAGTGGGTTATGCTAACCCCCTAATCCCATCTGCCTGCAGGAGAAAATGTGCATGTTTGCTGGGTAGGGAAAACCTTGCAAGAGAGAGAGAGGGAGAGAATGAATGAAGCCGGAAGGGTCCTGGGAAGACTATCGACAGGAGGTTGCCATGAAGAAGGAGCAACAGGGATAATCAAGCCTGCCCCTTGCTCTGGGTGTCCAGACACATGATGAAGCTGACGTGAGCTCGGCGAGTGCTTTCTAGACGGCCTTTTCAATTCAGAACATCCCTTTTGTTCTAGGCTTTAGAATTGAAGAATTGTGGTGGTTTGGGTCCGTGGATCTTAACCATTTCTAGAATGCATTATTTTGGAGAGTTCTGAGACTTAGCGGGAAGAGAGAGAGACAGGAGTTGGAATGAAGATTTTTTGAGTACCTACTATTTAGCAGACACTAGTGAATTTAAAAATCAATGATATGCTTTCTGCCTTCTGGCTGAGGTATGGGTAATATAACAACTACACCCTCTTGAAATTCTCATATTGTCTGATGAAAGGGAAATATTTTCTTCCTCTAGGGCTAGGTTACTCAAGCTGTGCCCCCTGGAATACCAGGAATGACTAAGTGTTTCATAAGAAAAAAACCAAAAACAACAGTGTGTGTCTTGATGAATTTGGTAGAAGTTGCATCTTCTTGCTACTGGGGAAGGGAAGATTGGCATTTGCAATAATCATTGTCATACTAGGGCTCCAGGAAGTTGTCCATAAGAAAACCTCGTTCAACCAGGTGTTGCAACCAGCTTATATGACCCTAGAGTATTCTTCTCATGGCACTGGCATAGCGTTGAATATGGTTCATTAAGTGGACCCTACAGAATCAGTCACACTTTCACTGATTCTCACACATAGAGCCACCTGGAAAGGCTTTCATGCCCCAGGTAGCTTTAGATGTTGGAAGAGACCTCTGTGTCCACTGTTGAGTCATGTTTCCCCTCCCCTACCAGGCATCTCCCCATGCTCTGCTTCCAGTAGGAGTTCTAATGCAGACAGCACCAGCTTCTCCTGCTCTGTTTGGGCTTCCTCTTCAGTAAACAACTCCTCTAAGGCTGATCTTTGGGGTCTGAGAAGACCGACTGGGATTCGCTTTACCAGTGTCATCTTCTGCTGGGTGGTACCCAAGATGATTTTCAAGGTACATGGACCCATGACTACACACACAAAGAAATTTCTTCCTGTCTTTTTGACCAGAATAACAAGAATGTCTCCGTTTAGGGTTGATATGTCTTTAACATTTGGATTACATGTGGATTTAAAAAAAAAACAAAAACAAAAAAACAGACTATTATTTTGGAGAGTTCTGAGACTTAGCAGGAAGAGAGAGTCATGGACTGGAAAGAACATTTTTTTGAGTACCTACTATTTAGCAGACACTAATGATTTAAAAATCACTTAAAAGCCTTCTGTAGGCTACTGTAGCTAAGTAAACTGTGAGATGATTTTGTTTTCACTATGCGTGTTTGTCTGAATACTCTCTGTTATGACTATAGACCCTTTCTACTTATGGCAGGTGATCTTGGTCTTTTCTTTATAACAGTTATGTAGAATCCCCTTTTAAAATTAATAAAAGGGAAAATAGGTCAACTTAGAGGAGGATTCTCAACCGTGGCACTAGTGATATCTTGAGCCAGAAAATTCTTTGTTGGGAGGGGCTGTTCTGTGCACTCGAGGACATTTAGCAGCATTCCTGGCCCCTGCCCAGCAAAAGCCACCCCTCCAAAGCTGTGGCAATAAAAAAAAAAAAATCTGGATCCATTATCATGCATCTCCTGCAGGGCATGATTGCCCCAAGCAGTGCGAACCACCAGTTTAAAACGCAAGGAAGTAAATTGAAGACAGTTCAACAGCGGACAGTTGAAGGTGGCTCGGAGCCTCGGGTTTGAGTCCTGTGTTAGGTTTCGTGGGCTGAGCTGCCATTGACTGACATGAAAAGTAGGTACCTTGACCACCCCATCATCCTCTGCAGTTCACCCTCTGCATTATAACTCTTTCCAGACAGCTCTGTGTGTACAAAGCAGTGAAAATCTGTGTCTCTGTGGGCGATTGGTAGAAAGATAAGCTTTGACCACCTTGTTTGTGGACTTGTCCACTTTTTGTAGGGGTAGCAAAAGCCTAGGGAAGGGCGGCACCTGTGGCCTAGTGAGTAGGGTGCCGGCCCCATATACTGAGGGTCCCAGGTTCAAACCCAGCCTCAGCCAAATTGCAACAAAAAAATAGCCAGGTGTTGTGGCGAGCACGCGTAGTCCCAACTACTCGGGAGGCTGAGGCAAGAAAATCGCCTAAGCCCCCAAACTGGAGGTTGCTGTGAGGTATAATGCCACCGCACTCTACTGGGGGCAACAAAATGAGACTCTATCTCTGAGGAAAAAAAAAAAAAAGGCCCAGGGAAGAGGCACTGTGCATCCCAGCCCCACAACAAAAGCCAGGTCACCAGAAATCAAAAAAGGAATGCTGAGTCATAATTTCCTTCATTCAGGGATTAGCGTGCACTTTTGAGACTCTGAACTGTAGTGCAACAGAGCCGGTGAAAGAGCAAGGTTTAAACATTCATTCAGCATTAGTATCGATGAGGATTGCTGGATACTTTCATTAATTGGATTCAGGTTACTTGCGTTTCATTTAAAAGCTGCCGTGATCCCTAATGGGATGACCTCTGTGTCCTTTCTTGTTCTGAAGAAGGTGAGATGACTCCTCTTAGGATGTTGTGTTTGCCACTTGCGCTGACACCAAATGCTGATAAAACATGGTCCATGACATTCAACCACACTCCCTTTCTTTAAAAAGAATTCTGTTTTCATTTTTAATAAAGGGCCTCCAGGCTTGAAAGGCTCTGTGTTGCTTCCCTGCCTGCTGGAAAGGTGTGGGATTCAGTAGAGGCTGGTTTTCTTTTTTTTTTTTGGTAGAGACAGAGTCTCACTTTATGGCCCTCGGTAGAGTGCTATGGCATCACACAGCTCACAGTAACCTCCAGCTCCTGGGCTTAGGTGATTCTCTTGCCTC
This sequence comes from Arctocebus calabarensis, assembly GCA_963573935.1. Taxonomy (NCBI): domain Eukaryota; kingdom Metazoa; phylum Chordata; class Mammalia; order Primates; family Lorisidae; genus Arctocebus; species Arctocebus calabarensis. The sequence continues at coordinate 11,205 of CAUYON010143926.1, forward strand.
AGCCTCCCAAGTAGCTGGGACTACAGGTGCCCGCCATAATACCTGGCTATTTTTCTGTTTTGCAGTTTGGCCGAGGCCGGGTTTGAACCTGCCACCTTCTGTGTATGGGGCGGGCACCCTACTGAATGAGCCACAGGCGCTGCCCAGAAGCTGGTTTTCTTTATCCCACTCATGGCCTGCCTTCTTCCTGAAGTCCCCACAACCTCGCTCCTTCCACACGGGAGAGCCAGAGGCAAGCCTGGGTGTCTAGGCTGCTGCCCACTCTCCGTTTGACTTGGGGATCACTTGTCAGCGACTCTTGCCTCTTCATGCTCCCCTCAATACTCTCTAAGCTTAGTTGTAAGCATTTAGGATAGAAAAACATACGACCTCAGCCCCCTTCACATTTCTCCCTCTCCCATCAAGACTCACTTTGGGTCGGAACAGAGTCTTGAAATAACCTTAATATGTTAGCAGAACACTTGCATATTTATTCATAGTTCCCAGCTAAGAAGCCGCAGCTGCTCTGTTAATGTGTTAAATTAGACCCTATATTCTTCTGCTGAGAAATTTTCTCAAGGCCCAGGCCCTCCTGCAGTCTAGGGAGACATCACCTTTCCCGAGGCTTCCCTACCCCTGGCTCCCTCCATGCCAGGGGCTCTGGCCAGACTTTGCATCTCCTCTGATCTGCTTGGATGTCTTTTTCCTTAACATTCTTTCTCTTTCTATCCCAGTCTTTCTTCAAGTCTCTGCTTAAATATTGTGCTCTGGGGCATCTTCCTTAGCTTCCCTGTTGAAAGTGAATTGTCCTCCTGCCCTGGGCCCCTCCCAGCTTAGCATCCTCCCCCTCTCTACAGGAATGCAGCTCTACAATGACGGGGGTCTTGCCTGTCCTAGTCACTGGGGTATCCTTAGCCCCTGACACAAAGGAGGTACTCAATAAAGGAAGGGTATATAAATGACTGAATGTTGCAACTACTAATAGGAACAACAGCAGAGTGTCTTGCTGGTCACAAGGTATATCTGTGTTCACTTTCTTATTGTTACCATAGCCCCAGAAGGTAGACGAGGAAGGTGTTATTATCCCATTTTAAAGATGAGCAGACTGAGGCCCAAAGATATCCAGGGATCTGTCCAAGAAAAACAGCTAGAAACAGTGAAGCTTGGACTCACTTTTTCTGTCCCCTGGGCTGTTTACCTTTGCTATCTGACATCTCTGATTCAGGCTTCTGGAATTCGCAGGCAGTTACAAATGAAACCAGTAGACTTGGGTTTGGAGATCTGGGTAAATGAGTACCAGGGTGAAATCTCCCTTGCTCCTGAGACCCCATGTTTTGCCCACAAGCTCCTCCTGGGCAGGCTGGCTTCCTCGGGCCTTCTGAATAATTAGCATGAAGGTCTTTGGCCCTGATACAGTAACTGGTAAGAAGATATCTATTACTGCCGTTCATTAAGGCAGGTGACATGAGATGAAAAATTTTAGGTGAGTCATCTGGCCTAATTTAGAAAGGCTCTGTGGGGCTAGAGTCTTTGATTTATTGGGGAGAGGTATCTGTTATCAGAGTGATCCACACACAGACTTATTTATTAACCAGAATCTGTTTTTAATTTCAGAGATTGTTTACCTAAACTGCTGTGTGTCAGATTCCAGGACGGATTTCTGCTTAGCATTTAATTTTAGATACTTGCCATGGTGGACAGAGAAAAATAAGCCTCTAGAATTTGTAGTTTCATTATGAATCTTACCCTTGGCAGCCCCTACCAGTAGTTTGTCTTTGAAATCTCCTTGGTACTTGTTAACCCTGCTCTGCTGTGAAAGAGATATAGTTTATTTATTGTACTTTGCCCATTTATGAAAAAGTACAGAAATTATTAATGGTTTAGTATCTATTAATGCATTACTTGGGTGGAATTCAAATCCTAATATTTATGGTAAACCCCTTTATAATGAAATGGGCAGAGAATCAGCTCTTCTGCTCCTTAAATTTGGAAGGCTTTAGATGCCATTAGAATGGCTCCCTGTGAAATATGAGCCCTGCTGGCATTGTATTTACACCCATAAATAAGAAATAAGTACTTTGGGTTGGAGGAGAAATAATTAAGAATATTTGTATAGATAATAAAGAGGAAATGGTCCAGTTTGGTGAACTGTGTGCTTTGGAAATGCCAGAGGCTGCTGGGACCCAGCCGAGAGGCAGGAAAGGTCAGGGCTGGGGGTTGTGGGTGTGTAGGGCTTCTGGGGACAGCAGGAAGGGAGGCCTGCAGGGAACACCTTGGGGCCACAGGGAAATGTGAATGTCTAGACACAGACAGCTTAGTTCTGGGAACCTGGTTTGCATTCCAAGTCTCCCCTAAGGCAACACAGCTCTTTGATGGCCGTCATTGAACTTTTCCAGGCATCAGTTTCCTCATCTAGGAAATGGAGCTGATAACTCACAAAATCATATAAGGCTAAATAATACAGGCCGAGTACTTGCCAAAGGAATAAATATTTGTATACATGAGGCCTAAAGAGAGATCCCGGTTAGGGCAAGAGAGTCAGAGCAGTGCTGGAAAATAATATAAGATGTATGTGTGCAGGTATACGCCACAATTTCTTTGTCCATTAATACACTGCTGGACATATGCACGTATATTTTTCTGGTATTTGTGTATAATTTCTGGACGTTGAGCAGGGGAGAGCGTATATAGACTAAGTGTGAATACTGAGCTTACTATGGATATTTTTTAAAAATTAGGACTTACAACCCACAGGATAGGGGAAGGTGTTTGAAAACTACCCATCTGACAAGGGATTAACAAGTAGAATATATAAGGAGTTCTAACAACTTGGAAAAAAAATCAAATAACCCTATTAAAAAATGTGGAACCAAATAGACATTTCTCAAAAGGCATACAAATGGCCAACAGGTATGTGAAAAAATGTTCAACATCTTTAGTCATCAGAGAAATGCAAATCAAAACTATAGGGAGGTATCCTCTCACCCCAGTAAAAAAGGCTTTTATCAAAAACAACAACAACAAAAAAAAACAAGAAACCCAGGCAATAACAAATGCTGTCATGGATGTGGACAAAGGGGAACCATTGTACAGTGCTGGTGAGAATGTAACTTGGGGGTGTGGCCACTCAGGACAACAGTATGGAGGTTTCTCAAAAAACTAAAAATATTATAGAACTACCTTAGGGCTCAGTAATCCCACTGCTGGGCATAGATACAAAGGATGGGAATTCAGTATATTAAAAAATTTGGAATCAACCTAAATCTCCATCAGTGGATTAATGGATAAAGAAAATGTGGTGCATAGGTGGAATAGTAGATAACCACAGAAGGAATGAAGTCCTGCCATTTGCAACAACATGGATGGAACTGGACAACATTATGTGAAGTGAAATAAGCCAAACACTGAAAAAAAAAATCTTACATCTTCCCACTGATAGGTGAGAGCTAAATATTTTTTAAAAATATTGATCTCATGGAGACAGAGAGTAGAATCATGGTTACCAGAGGCTGGAAAGGGTAGTGCCAGAGTATATAAAGTGGGTATTGTTAATGGGTATAAAATTACAATTAGGTAGAACAAACAATATTTGATAGCACAACAAAGTGACTATAATCAACTAAAAGTTAGAGTATACTTTAAAATAACTAAAAGGGTAGAATAAGAGTGTTCTTAACACAAATGTTAAATACCTGAGGTGATAGATACCCCAATTACCCTGATATGATTAATTAATTCCCATAGTATACCTTTATCAAAACATGATATGTATCCTCTAAAGAGATAAACTATTCTTTACACTTAACGATTAAAACTTAAAAGGGTCTCAGAACAGGTCAATAAATGAGTGTGTCTTGCCCACCAGGCCTCTGCCCGTGTAGTCTGTTATCTGATTACTGTTCCCTGAGCTTTTTCTAGTCCAACTGAAGCTTCTCCCTGATCTCTTTTTGTTAAAGAGTTTGGTCGAATCTCTACATCTCCAAGCATCTAGCAGCTAGTTATAACATCATAACAAACAATAACAGAAAGGAATATCAGGGCCAAGCACAGTCATTCACACCTGGAATCCCAGCCCCCTGGGAGGCCAAGGTAGGAGGATTGTTTGAGGAGTTCAAGGAGTTCAAGATCAGCCTGAGCAAAAAGCAGGATGCCCCCTGTACTAAAAGTAGAAAAAATTAGCTGGGCGTGATGGTGCACACCTATAGTCCAAGCTCTCAGAGCGTCTGAAGCAGGATGATCATTTGAGCTCAAGAGTTTGAGGTTGCAGTGAACTATGATGATGCCACTGCATTGTGGCCGAGGTAACAGGGCAAGACTGTCTCAAAAGGGAAAAAAAAAAGGAAAGAATATCAGGGATCATTTTGATTAGGGATAGCAAATAAGTTTTATTATATATAAAAGTTGTGTAGTGGTAGTTTCCAGAGTGCTGTATTGGAAAAATTCCGAGTCACAGCTCCATCCAGCAGATGGGAGTTCTGCGATTGGTGAGTGATGCCTACCAGGGTGATAAGAGGAGGCAGTGATGTCATGGTTCACATCCTCTTGGGTATGGTATTTTATTTTTTTATTTTTTGAGACAGAGTTTCACTATGTCGCCTTCGGTAAAGTGCCATGCTGTCACAGCTTACAGCAGCCTCAAACTCTTGGGCTTAAGAGAGTCTCTTGCCTGCGGGGACTACAGGTGCTCACCATAATGCCCAGCTATTTTCTAGTTGCAGTTCTCATTGTTATTTGTCAGGCCTGGGCTGGGTTCGAACCTGCCAGCCCTGGTGTATATGGTTAGCTGCTGAGCTTCAGGTGCATTGCCCCTCTTGAGTTTTTTTTTTTTTTTTTTGTCTGGGGCTGGGTTTGAACCCATCACCTTTGGTGTATGGGGCTGGCGCCCTACTCCTTTGAGCCATGGGCGCCGCCCCACTCTTGGGTTTTTATTGTTTGATGTATTTTGTTTGCTTTGCTTTAAATAAAGAAACCAAAGCTGAGCATAGTCAAGTCAACTGGCCAAGCTGGCAGACTGAGTTAGAGGTGAGCCGTGACCGCATCTGAATCTCTGGCTTCCAATTCAGGAGCTGCTTCTGCCAAGCCACATTGCCTGTGCTGGTGTGCACAGCCTCAGTGCTCCTGCAGACTGGAGTGTAGCAGTCAGCTGCCCCTGACTTGGAGAGTACCAATTCAGGTGGACAAAGTGCATGACATCTCCCTCATGTGTCTGGTGGCCTGCATAGAGTGCTAAGGTCAAGAAACTCTTTGGATTAATGATGACAATGATAACAATGACTCATTTATTTAGCATTTTCTATACCCAGGCCCTGAGCCCTGTATCTAATGTCTGTTTTCTCATTTAATTACAACAGTCTTGTCAGTGGGTGACAGGTGCACATAAAGAAAATAGGATCCAGATAGGTTAAGAAACTCTGTAGAGACACAAGCTAGCAAATGCCAAAATCTGACTCCAGAGCGTGCATTCCTAATCGCTGGACAGAGAGAGCACGGGCTGGTGAATGATGCCATCCGCCATGGGTGGTGGGGTAGCACAGATGCATGCGGGGACTGTTAGGAAGAAAGATTTGCATTTAAAATAGCAAAGGAAGCTTCGGAAAGTAGGCGGTCTGTGCTCCTGTCAGGCAACATTTAGACAGAAGGGGAGAATGTTCTTTTTGTCGAATATGGAGTTTCCCTGCTTATTTCTGGTTTTTTTTTTTTCTGCCGTGACTCTAGCGAGAGTTGCATGGGGTTGGGTAGAGCAAGTCCCCAGTTCTCCATTTATGTGTCTATAGGCAAGAAGAAATCCTATGGTAATTTATAAAAGTGAAATTGCTGGTGAGCACAACTGTGTTTATAAATTGCTATGTTTATCTGGGGAGAGGTGTAGATGTTTCCTACTTCAGAAGGAAATGATCTTGATGGTGGAGAGGGGGCTGCCTTTCCTCCAGCAGGCTTTGACTCTCTCTTCTCTAAGTTTGTGGGGAATGTGAGTTGGCAGTCTCTTTCTGGGAGGTCTGTGGATTGTATTGAGGCTCTTTGCTGTGTGATGAGGGCAGACACCTGCCACTGTACTCCTGATTTTACCTGAGTACCCCTGGACAGATACCCGTAGCTACAGGGAGCTCCATATGCATTCATCTACCTGTCTTATTCCAGGCTACATATTGGCTTTTAAATATTCAGGCTATAGAGTATACTCTTAACATTTAGGTTAACTGTCAAATAAAAATAAAAATTAATAAGATGGGAAAGAAGAGTCTTCACTTGCAACCCATCTTAGAGACGATGAAAGGCTACATCTCAGCCCAAGCAAGTCCCGTCTAAGCAGTGGGCTGGCTTCTCCGCGTGGTGCAGCCTGCAGAGCTCTGGACTCTCCTGGGTGTAGGCTGCAGCTTATCTGGAATCACACAGAAGGGAGCTCAGGGCAGCAGGCTGGACATTACAATGCTGCTTCACTGTCTAGGGACAGGGGTTCCAGGGGAATTTCACTTCTCTCCCCAGAAAGCAATGTGGATTGGATACGTTAACATTTGAGTAGCATCAATCGTCACTTGGCAGGGTCTGCTCGAAGTAGCAATTTGAGGTCGCTATTATTGTTGTCTCCATTTTTCAGTTATGGAAAGTGTGGCTAATTAACTTTCTCCAAGTCATTATTGGTACATGGTGGAACTGGCCTCAGGAGAGAGTCTGTGCTCAGTGACTGGCTGTGCTTAGGAGAGGAGACATCCCAGCCCCATCCATCTCCAGCCCCTTCCTCTTCTCTTCATTGGGATGGTTTTCCTTTGGATCAAAATAAAATTCAAAGAAGAGAAAGTCTTACAGAGCATCTTTGCAGGTTACTTTTGTCAGACCTTCTCTGTGGCTCTAACTGCTCACCCCACAAGCCCCTCTCCTTCACCCAAATCCCTAATGCCCACCTGCTCTTTCCCCATCAAAACCAATTCTGCAAATCTCTATTCACTCTCAGTTACAGGTGAGTGATAGACATGGAATGTGCCTTGTCCCAGCAATACTTGTATATTATTTGTAGTCAAAATACTGAAGGTCGAATTGCAGCTACAGCTAAACAGGTTCTGTTTCCCACTCCATGGGCACTGTGTACCCAGGCCGACCTGAGACCCACAGCCAGGCATTTGCTTACAATGGTTTCTCCATCTGTTTGTGTTGGTCCACAAGCCCATCAGGAACACACAAGAAAGCTGAACTAACTTGCAAAGAACCAAGGCAGCGTTGCAGCTCCGTCTGCACTCCAGGTGTGCAGAGCGCCCCAGTCTCCTAGCATCCTATGAATGTAATTGCTGTATCATTTTATCAGAAGGGAGCTGATGCTACAATCAGTGGGTTGCACCTGGCACAGCTGAGGCTACAGCCAGGCACCCAACTCAAGGAGGACATTCCTTAGGTACCAGGAGCAGATGAGAGGCTCCATGTTGCCCGGGGCCACCAGCCCTTGGACTATGAGACAGGAAGAAAATGGTGCTTACCCCTGGGGACACCAGGTTGTCGAGGTCCCCCTCCTCCATTCAGGGCTATTCTACCTGTGAGGCCATCTCCTGAAGGCACTGTATTTTTTTATATAACATTTTGTCCTTTTAGAAATTATCGTGACGCATGTCAAGAGCTTTCACGTCGAAAAAAATATGTCACATTAGCTTCCAAGTTTCTGATTGTCTAAATAACGCAGCAACTCAACATACAGCTGTCTGGCATTTTGACAGTACAATAACCCATAATTCTTCCTGCCACTCAACACTTCAAGGTTAGCATTTTGTAGTTTGCTCTCAAGGAGTATTCATTTAAATTTTCAAGAGCAAAGAACTGAATGTGGCTGCCTCATACCTCTCTTTGGATCTTTTCCTTTATTTACTTGGGTGCTTTTTCCATTTATTACATATGGAACGCTCACACTGTGTGTAAACTTTTTTCCTTGAGGTGGAATGTTGTTCAACTTACTGTGTCCTGTGCCCCATAGAGTTGGGAATAATAACAGAAAACATCGGCCAGATCTCAGAGGGAGGCTTCCCTGTCATGGACTTCCCAAGCCTTTGCTATGGAGTAAAGCAAGAAGGGATTGGTAAAAGTATGAAGTGTTTTGACTCTCTCCTAGCTCCTTCCACGGGGCAAGTGGAATATGTACAACTGCCTTCAGAAGGCTGCAGTTTTTATTTTCTCTTGAAAGAAACCTACTTGCTATTTGCACCAGATTGTTTATTGCAGCTCAATTCATAATTGCCAAGTCATGGAAGAAGCCCAAGTGCCCATCGACCCATGAATGGATTAATAAATTGTGGTATATGGATACCATGGAATACTATGCAGCATTAAAACAAAATGGAGACTTTACCTATTTTATTTTTACATGGATGGAGCTGGAAAATGTTCTTAGTAAAGTATCTCAGGAATGGAAAAAAAAAAGTCCAATGTACTCAGTACTACTGTGAAACCAATTTATAATCACTCACAGTTGCATATGAAAAATGAAACACAACTATAGCCTAGGATAGAGGAGGGAAGGGGAGGAAGAGGGAAAGGGAGGGGGGTGGGTCAATAGAGGGAGGGTTAGTACGGGGACCACACCTCAGGAGCATATTGCAAGTACAAGTTGGATCTATCAGGTGTAGAACATAAATTTCTTAATGCTGTAATTGGGTAAATGAGGTGAAGGCTATGTTGATTAGTCAGATGTGAGCACTCCAATTTGTAGAAACAATCAACACATTGAATCCCATAATGACATAAATGTATACGTGATCTATGTACAAATGACTTAATAAAAAAATAATACAAATAACAACAAAAAAAGAATGATTTAAAAAAAAAAAGAAACCTACTTGCTGGGTCCGACATTCATCCTTGGTGATCCAAATCATCAAGGATGATTCTTGGATACCCAATTAACATCTCTGACTTAGTTGCTGGTTTCTTAATTCCTTACTGGTTTGGTTGCAACTGGTTATTTTCTTAGGCCTATTGGTAGCCCTACAAAGGAGACTGGGTTATGAATCTGGCTGTCTTTAGTTACCTGTATAACTTTGATCAAATCAGCAATTTACTGCTTTGAACTTCTTTTTGCATTTCTAAAGTGAGGTTACTAGCCCTTGTCATACCCACCTCTGTAGGCTTGTAGCTGGGCTAAGATGAAACAATAGCAGTGAATGTGCTTTGAATTATGAAGAGTACTGCAAATCTCAATATTAGATATTTTTGTGAGTTTTTCTTTTAATTCACTATCAGTGTTCATCCTGATCTACCCTTCTGTCTATGGTAATTGAATAGCTTATTGTGATGGTTGGGTCATTTCTGAGATAAACAGAGTCAATATAGTGCCTTCTGCCATGCACAAGGTTTTATTTAATGGCCTTTCTTGGACTGTGTTCAAGGGTAAACTCTTAGATCTAGGGCACCCTTAGGACATCTCATGGTTTAAAATTCTTCATATAAAATAAGTTTTAGATCCGCAACTGGCTGACTGACTCAATGAATGTACTTTGCCTGGGAAAACCCTAACCTCTCCATGCTTGCCAACCTAAGTTTAAACCCATGAAGTTAAGCACAATTTAAAAGCCTGAATGTGTGTGTAAAAAGAATTGCTGGGTTTATATGTAGCCTGTTTACACTTTCAAAGCCATTAGAGTGATAAACACTTACCAGAGTTAGGCCCTAGAATCTCTAGACCACAATTTGCTGGTTGAGGGTTATTAGAATTGATGCTATTGGCAGGAGAATGAACTCTTCAGCATGCCTGGGACTCACTTTGACTAATCTGGGGTGGGCTGCTGCCTGGTAATTATAGAATATTTGAGTCCATGTTCATGAGGAATTTCTAATGTGTGGATTTCTTGGGTTGGTTGCTTTTGGGTGAGAAAGAATTGTGTTGACTTTCCCCAGTTTGTGGAAGGTTTTATGAGTTCTTTTCTTCAGAATTGGCCTTCATATCTGCCATGCATTTGCCACTTTCAAATGGAGAGTTTGAAGTCAACTAGTATAAGCTGGAGGAATATCACAGTTCCATGCTTAAAATATCCTGTGCTAAGAGGAGGACAGCTTGAGGGGGTTTACCACAAATGTTTCGATACCAGCAATCACGCAGTCACTTGAATGGCATATCATTCCACACTCTTCAAAGCATGTCTGCATCTGTTACTGTAACTGATCTCAGAATAGTGCTGTGAAGTAGAAAGGACCATGGTTTCTAAAATTATGTTCCTAAGACTTTTTTTTGATTATGAAAATAGTGCATATTCATTATAGAAATTTTAGAAAATACTGAGAATCATAAGAAGCAAATTAAGGTTGACTGTAATTTCCTACTTCCCAGAAATAACCACTTAAAACCTTCTGGAATAGATCCACCCCCATACAGACTCTTATTTGAATATATTTGCACATATACCTGTAGATTGTATTTTTAAAGTTGGGGTCATTCTATAAAGACACTATATTATTCTAGACCTTTTACTTATAAACATTTACTCACGTTATAAATAATCTTTCAACCCCCAGTATTTCATAGCTGAACAGTTTCCTGTTTGAGGAATGTATCATGATATTGTTGAGTAGCCAGTTATTTTCAGTTGTTCCCTATTCTACTCAGTATCATGAAGTATATCCCAGGACAGAACATATATATATATTCATTTTCAACACATCTCTGATTATATCCTTAAGATAAACTCTTAGGGATGAAATGGCTGGGATGCTTTTATCTACATTTTGAGGGTTATAAGGCAAAATGTTACATAGAAACACTCATCCCCCACTCATTTTTTGGTGGGAAAACTGAAGAACAGAGATTTGCACCTACATGCCTAAGGGTGTTCAGTCCCCCGGTGGAGGCATCTGCCTCTCCATCTCTCACCACCTGAGCGGTGAGCACAGCACCTTGGCAAGGGTGAGCAGGCCATGTGACTTGCTAGCTGATGTGGGCTTTCTTTGAAATCTCTTTAAATGTGGTTTGTGATCCTGCTGGAGATGAGATGAATTGTTACTCCACGCCATGTCACTGCTTCCTAAGGCTTTCTGGGCTCTCCTTCTGCACACCTCTCTCCCCCTACTCAGAACTTTCTCAGGTGGCAGCCTGGCCACTTGCCTGTGTGTTTGCCTGCCTGCCTTTTTCACCTCAAACATTTTGAGGAAATACCTGTAACATTCCAGGCCCTGTATTGGGTGCAGAGAGTACAAAGGTGTGTTAAATTCAGTCCTGATTCTCGGAACTCATCTGGGATTAAAGCCCGAAATGCAAATGGTTAGCTATGACATGGTAGAAGAAGACGTAGTCCTGGGCTGTGGAAGAATCAGAAGTGTCTTATTTGGTGAACTTCACAGTCGTTTTCCTGGTACGTGACAAACCTGCACTCTGCAGCCGCAGTGGGCCCTTTGGGGTGCCTATTCCATAGTACTTATTTAGACCTATCCCCAAAGTGTCCTCACTGTCCCCTCCTCACCATCCCCTTGTCTGTTTTCACTTGCTTCCCATTATTTTTGTACATAGCTTGCACCTGATAACTTAGTCATGGAACAGCCTGAGCACATGGCCTGTGGATGCCTATATCCTGGCTATCTGTAAATTCCCAAGAAATTGCACCCACCTCTGAGCCTCATTTTCCTTATTTGTAAAATTAAGGAGGAAGAAAACCCCAGATGGTAGCCATTGAAAATAATGGCAGACACTGGGCCCTATGCTGCTGTGAGAGCTTACACAGAGCAGCTCACATCCCGTGAGTATGGTAACTGCATCCGATTTCTCAGGTGAGAAGCCCACCAGCAGCAGTGTGATCCCACAGCAGATGGTGAGACCACCAGGCAGTCACACTTCAGAGCTGGGGCTCTGAACACTGTCCTCCACTTTCTTAGGGCCCTGGTCTTACTTTGCCCCAATGGGGCAACACTTCTGGTGTAACTTGGGAGTTCAGTGTGGTTCCTTTGGGAGAGAAGAAACCCTCTTGAGGTGACAGTATGTAGTCTAGCAGGCACAGGGATGTCCAGGACGTTGGCCATTCCCTTTGAGGGCCACAGAGCATCACAGAAGCAGGGAGCTGTGGGGCTCAGAGAGACTTCAGAGGAAAAGCTCCCTGTTCAATCACCCATTCACTTGCCCACTCACCAACTTCTTGAGCATTAGCTCTTTGAATGTCATTGTACTATATTCTGTTCTCACAGTGGAGACGAAAACAGACACAGCCTCTGCTCTGGGGAAGCCCACCACCCAGAAAGCTGGCAAGTTAAGATGTCCACAGCTAGCAAGACTATTGGGAGGGACAGAATTCAGGGTGAAAATGTCTCTAGGTTAAAATGCCTCATTCTCTCTAGACTTCTAAAGAAAGGCCTGTTGATTTTGGTACAAGGGCTGTCCTTTCTCCAGAGGTTATCTTAATTCCTGGATCTTACAAGTCCACAATTGGTGGTAGAGGACTCTCGTCCGCAGCATTTATTGGGGGGCTGGGACTCATTGTTGTGATTGTACCTGACTTACAGAAACAAGTTTCATCACAATGGAGAGAGAGAAGGGAGGAAAACAAAGCCAGGTTTTAGATCAGTTATGGATTTTTTTTCCCCTATGAAGATTTATAGTAAGCTGAAACGCCTGGTACTCATTGATTTGAATGGAAAAATACATATGCGTATACAAGCTTGCTTGAACAATGTCAGGCTCCCAGTGTGTCTCTGGCTCCTCTGAAAGTCCCCAATCTAGGAGCTTCTCCTGTAGCTTGATTCCGGCAAGAACAGGCACTGCTTCAGTATTCATTTCAGTGGCATTGACAATGCTGACAATATAATTGACCTAAAAAGTTCTGGATTTCCTGTTAATGCACTTTAGAAATGTACATCAACTACCCAAAAAAAAAAAAAAATCATTTCTATCTACATTTCACTTGATTTCCATTTTCAAGAGAGAGGCTTCATCATTATTATTCTATTTGAATAGCACTGATATCTTGAAGGATGGAAGGAGATTTCTATTGTATGCGGGAGTACTTTATTTCGATATTTTCTTTGTCTGATTATACATGATAAACACACATTAGTGACATTTCGTGCATGTTTGGAAGATAAATGGGGATATCTCTTTAAACCATTCCTGACACTTGCTAACCTGTGAGCTTAATGGCATTTTCTCTTTGATTCAATAATTTGTCTGTCAAAAAAAAGCTGGGCTGACATTCTCCTTGTTGTGGGATTGAAATGGAAAGAAATCTCTTCTCTTGAAGATAATTTTTTTTTTAAATTGAGGGGAACATTTTAGGATAAAAAATGTTTTTGAAATTATTTGGGGTTTTGGTAGTGGAAGTGGGGGGCGGGGCCGGGGAGGGGGCGGCGCTGGTGAATGTGAGTGTCCTGACATTACATGGGTGGCAAGAGAATGGTTCCTCAAAAGGGAGCTGATTGCCTCCGTCTGAAAGTCCTCCTGAAATATTTAGGGAACACGTGAAATCTTGCAGATGATGATGGCTTCTACTGCTGGCTCATGGGAGTCGTCAGCCTCCCCTATCTTGGAGGTGGTCGGGTTCGGGGGTGCTTCTGTGTGCCCTCACATAGCTCTGACTCAGAGCACCTGCCTCGGTGCCTCCAGCCTCGTTTTGCAAGAAGGGGTGAGGGAGAACACAGCATCATCCCAGAGGGGCTCCAGTCAGGTGGTTTTTTCTTTGTCCGGAGATTGTGGAGAAGCCTCCTTTGGGGGACAGTGGTAAGGTTCAAGTTTAAGGAGACAAATTAGTGGGCTAGGGGTGGGGCTTGGAGCTCTGGTGGCAGCTCTTTGCGTTTGAGATAAAGGTGGCCAAGTGTGTTGGGTAGGGAGAGCCCTTTCAGAATGGCATCCTGTGATCCTACGATGTACTTCTGACCCCATCTCCTCGGACCCCTCAAAGCTGGCATGAGAGTGCTTCTTGGAAATCTGATTATATAAAGTTGATGAGTGTAGGCAAATTGTTGTGGTGGGGAAAATAGGGGAGGATGCTTGGTGTTGAGAACCCCTACCCTATGAGGTCTTCAGAGGCATTGCATTGTTAGAAAACCCTGCCGCGTTAAACTCCCTTACAGTGATTCATTCAGCACATCTTACGTGCCAGGCATGGTTCTAGGCCTTGGGGATCCATCCCAAGTCTTACAACTTGCCAGTAGTGAAGTTAGGAATAAAACCCAGGTTTCTTGACTTCTGATCTAATGCTTTCCTGCATACCACGTGGCCTCATTGGAGCCCTCGTCCATTGCAGGAGCCTGACATTCTTTCCATCATTTGCTTGTTTCTTGTTAAGACTTGCCTGAGCCCTGGCGGGTCATGGGCTGCCCCTGTCTGGGAACCCCAGGTCAGTCATTTTATGTTAGGTTACTCTACCAAAACACACACACACACACACACACAAACTGAATGCTGTTAACCATCACATGTGTCTTCCCAGCTTGGATTTCCCACTAGCAAGCAGGGCCTTTTTGAAACTTTTGAACATCCTGAATGCTTTTACTTTGGAGGCCTCATCATATAACATGTCAAACATGTTCAAATGAACCCTCCTTCTCATGTTAAATATGGTTTGAGAAGTTTCAATGCAAAATTTTGGAGTGGATTTAAAAAATTATTTGTATTATCTTGAAGTTTAAGGGTAAATCCATTACAACGGAAACTTTTGTTATATTTATACTTACCTGTAAAGCTCCAATTGATTTGCCCTTGACTGACCACTGAACGTAATATTTCTTTCTGTAGAAACTTAATAAGACATTATAACTTTTTTTTTAACATTTTAGAGCCATTTTCTTTTTTGGATCTCAAACATTTCATTGGCCTTTAAAAAGTTTAAAGGAGAGGCTTTGACACGAGGCCTGCAGCTCCTCAGAGGGGAAAGGCCCCTGAATGGGCCTCCTGGCACCCACCCACGCCCCAACGTTGAATATCAGCATTTGCTGCCCCGTGCAGAAGAGATCACAGATGTGCTTGTTCAGAAATCTCTTCTAAACCCCCTGGGACTGGCCTGGGCCTCATGGAAGTGACTCTGAGGAATTGAGGAGAGCTCCTATTTATATCTGCTATGATGTGTCAATCTGTTCTGGCTGCCATTAAAAAAAAAAAAAAAAAAAATTCCACAGACCAGGCTACTTAAACAGAAACATTTGTTTCTCACAGTTCTGGAGGCTGGAAGTCCAAGATCAGGGTGCTGGCTACTTCAGTTCCCGGGAGGGCTCTCTGCATGGCTTGCAGGCGGCTGCCTTCTTTTTGTGTCCTCACATAATGGAGAGAGTGAGCTCTGTTCTCTCTTCCTCTTCTGCTGCTAATCCAGTGATTTTCATCTGGTGTGCCCTGAGAGGATCTTAGGTGTGCCACGAAAATTTTTAAAGAGCATTAATTAAATTATTTTTGAAAGAAGTTCAAAGCATAATAAGTATATTCTTCCTTTTACTCCTTTTGGATCAACATAATTTAAGTGTGCTGCAGAAGTTTAACTATAGGTTCAAGTGTACCGTTAGAGAAAAAAGTTGAAAAACCCTGCCCTAATCCTATCAGGAAGGTCCAACCCTCATGTCCTTCTCTAACCCTAATTACCTACAAATGCTCCATCTCCTGATGCCATTTATACAAAGGCTTTGTTGCAAAATACCATCACATTTGGGGTAAGGGATTCCACATGTAAATTTTGGGAGTCCAGAGGTGACAATGACACAAACATTTAGTCCATAACATACAGTGTGGTGAAGAAGAGTGGGCCCCGGAGTCTGTGACTCTGGGCTTCAAATCCCAGTCCCATCACTTTTTAGCCATGTGACTCTGGACACTGAGGTTCAGTTTCTACTTCTGTAAAATGTGTATAATGGTGCAGCCACAGGGCAAGTGTTTGCACGAGAAGTAATATTTATAGAGGGCCTAGCACCCAGGAGGTAGGTCTTCTCATTATAATTTTTTCAGTCACCTGGGGGTGTTTTTAATTCAATGAAAACAGCTGTGCGTGTACAAGATTGCAACAGAGACACACACAGAGCAGGGACACCGAGGCCAGTAGTATGTCAGGAGGCAGGAAACAGGGAAAGTCCCTGGCACCACACAAGATGGGGCTCCTGGAAAAGGAGTATGTTTCTATCTTTCTGGAAAGTCTTAGGAATGCAGGGAGCTCCTCAGGCTGGGCCAGATTGCAAAGGGTGGACAGAGAAGGCTTCTTGGGGCCTGGCAAGGGCACCCGATTCATGGCTGAAAATCAGTGCCAAGAAGACTTAGCTTGAGGGATTTTTAACCAGAAAAGGACCTGCAAGTCAGCCTCGTGGGGCCTCACATTTGCTATTTCCAGTATGAGAAACACAAACTAAAATGATTAGTCTTCATAAATGAGGGGGTTTGTGCCTGGAATGGAGGCAGGGGATGGTATTTGTGTACAAATTGCCCTCGACTTTGCAGATTACTAGCATCTGGGAAAGGAACCCATGGGCAGCATTCAGAGAAACTGAGAGCAGGGAGTGCCACTCCTGGCTGGGAGGCCAGTGACGGACAGTCCTCCATTCCCGGCTCACCCCCACATTGCAGGGGGTTAGCAGGTGGAAATCTAGAGGCAGTGACGATCCCCCAAATCTTCCCCTTGAGTCATCCTGAAGGTAATTAATCTTTGGGACCAACTCCAGGCAACCCTGGCCCACAGTGGGAGGAAAGTCCCTCCCTTCCCTCTACCGCGTTGAGTACGTGCCCAGTGTGCATCAGGCACTATCCTAGTTGCTTGTATTATATCTACAGGCAAAACTGACAAACTCCTCCTAAACCTCATACAAGACACATAGACATTAAAGAATCAACGTGATTCATAGAACATTATGTGTCAGGAGGTAATAAATGTGATGGGAGCAGATAATGAAATGAGCAGTCCTGGGTGGAGGTGGCAGGGCAGGCTGCCCTATTGAGCAAGGGGCTCGGGGAGGCTGTGTTGGGAAGGTGATGAGGTGAATGCCAATGAGTGAGCTGAGCAAGTGAGTTGAAGGGGCAAAGGACTATAAGATGAGTTTGCCATCTAGGAGCTCCCAGTGTCTGATGGGGAAAAAAAGAAGCTGGTCAACCTCACAATGCCTGGCATGTAATTTCTTCCTAACAAGTCTGAACAACGTGACATATAGAGGTGAGGGACAGCCAAGCCACACCTGCTTGCCCTTGAGCACGTGTAGCTCAGGGTACCATGAGGCAGTGCATGGAATCAGATGAAAACTGGGAGGGAGCACAAAGCCAGTGGTCTTCAGCCCACTGGGTTTTATAGGCGTCATATTTGTTGTTTAAGCCACTTGAATGGGTAAATGAAGAACTAAGTGAGGAAATTTATCAATGAGTAAACAAATGATCAGTAAAGACCGATTAAATCTCTTATTTGTGTTAAGGGTAATTTACAAGTTCATACCCTAAGTTATTAGTTACACATCTAGCTTTACTAGTAAGTTTTTAAAAGATGATTTGCTTTACACATGGGCATTTATACATCTGGGCAAATTTTCCAATATAAAGAAGTGATCCAACTTTAAATATGTTTAGATATCACGGTATAGTCCCAATTTAGGTTTTCATCTATACCTGTAATCAAGGTGGACAGTATTTTCTGAACCAATAGGTGACTTCCTCTCCTT
Organism: Arctocebus calabarensis; assembly: GCA_963573935.1. Lineage (NCBI taxonomy): Eukaryota > Metazoa > Chordata > Mammalia > Primates > Lorisidae > Arctocebus > Arctocebus calabarensis. Next base: position 28,746 of record CAUYON010143926.1, read on the forward strand.
TTTAAAGGAAGAACAGACTGATGGATCAGCTTATAACTCACTGCTTCTTGCTTATGGACAATAGCTACTCTTGGTTTTAGTTATGATGTGGAGATGGAGGCAGAGGGTTGGGTGTCTGTGCGGTGGATCCATCCACAGGTCTACTGGCTACCGAACTTTGCAAGTGATAAGAAAAACCTGGGCGAGCAGAGAGAGGTGGTGTGAGGCAGGCCCCAGTCTGGCCACACTCCAAGTCTATGTTATCAGAAGTTCCAGGTATAGTCTCTGGCATGTGTATTTTTAAACCACTTCTCAGGTGATTTTTTTGTGTGTGTGTATGATATAGGAATTAAGAACTCACTGCATCAAAGTCAACTTTGAGGGCAGTGAGTTTGTCCTCTTCTTTTAAAATATTTATTTTATCAGTGTTTACCAATAAAGGGGTAAGCAGTCAATACGTACCATGGGAAGCCAAGTGAGTCAGACCCATCCCCTTCCATCAAGGTAGCTTTCCAATCTCTCTCTGTCTTTTTTAGTTTTTTCATTTTTTCCCCCTAAACATAGGTCTATTCTGTAAATATTGCTGTACCATTTGCTTTCCTTTACAATTCAAATACATTATGCATGTCTTTCAATGCATTTTAAAGCTCTATGATAGTTCAGAGCATGGAAGTGACCAATCTTTCCAACTTGCTGATGAAATCAGTTGATTTACTCAGTTTCTTCCCACATAGAAAAATGTTGATTAACCGTTGCTGATGGAATAACTTAACAGGACACCGCTGTCTTGTGCCACCTACCCTGTGCCCTGGCTGCTAGTCTTAGGACAGAGAGGTCCTTTCTCACATTCCCTCTATTCCCCAGAGGAAGCTCGGCATGAAAACACTTGACTTCAGTCTCTTTAGGGAATGTTCAGGGCGGTGACAAGAACCTCTGCAATGCAGGGGGTTCAGGCCAATTTGAAACAGAGTTGTGTCACAGAGTGAAGAATAAATCAGCCAGTGTAGAGTGAACTCTCTCTTCCTTACACAGTAATGTAAGGAAGGATATGGTGAGGGCCATGGAAAACCAAAGAGCCCTCCAGCTCCCTCTGCGCTGGGGCAGATAGTAGAGGCTGCTCAGAGGAATGAGAGTTTGCCCTGAGTTCAGAAGGGATGAACTCAGCTTAGGGAAGGCACTCAATTGCTCCGCCGTGTGTAGGGAGAGAGTCCTTGGCCTCAGCCCCACCATATTAACACCAGCTGGCAGATGTGTGGGGCTCTTAGAACCTGGTAATGGACCTAAAAAGTAATTCCATGGGCCTTCCACGAGGAGACACAGCAGCAACCAAAGACTCAGCCCTCAGCTGAGCCAAGCTCTAAGAGCCCCTTACACAGACACATAAATATTTAATAATCATCTGTCTACAACCAATCGAGAGGAAAAAAAAAATCTTTAAATAGACTGCTCGAAAGGCCAAAACCTGCATTTTAATTGAGGTACTTTGAATTACTCCATTAGTCAGTCGCTCTGACTTTTTCTTAGTGAGGGCTGGATTGTTTTTGAAAGGGGGATCGGAATTATTAGCAGCCCTTAAAAACAAAACAAAATAAGAAAAAAAAATGCTGCTGTTCCTACTAAATAATAAACTAGGCTTCTTTTTAAAAAAGATGTGGCTTTTTCTGAGCACAAAGCAAGAGGGCAGAGTACGCCACCGCGCCCCACACATTAGAGATGCGATTTGAAAAGCAAGCGCTTAGGGCATCTGGACGCCTTGCTAAGCATTTCCTTGCAGAAGCACCTCTGTGGTTCTCCGTGGTCCTTCTAAAGTTTGCAGGATGGAGGAGACGTGTGCGTGTGTGTGTGTGTGTGTGTGTGTTTATATATTTATTTTCCCTTTCTCTGCCCCCTGGGCCTGTAGTCTCTCGCAGCTGATGGAACAATCCTCTTGGACGAGCCTCTTGTATCTCACGCTAGCCAATTTCGACAGTCTAAAGTGCTCAAATTGAGCCATTTTGTTCTCCGTAAAATAAACCTCAGGCCATTATGCGTGGTTTTTCATTCACCCGCCTCCTTGTCACGCTTTTCTCGGCCCCTCTCTGCCTCCCCTTCCCCATTCTCTCCTTTGCCCCCCCTCTGACGGATGGGAGGAGAAGCAGACATCCTTTCGGGGACTGCTGTTGTCAGTCCAGCGTGTCAACTTCACTCTGCCACAATTCGCTTTGAGATCTGTGTCACGGAGCGGGCTGCAGGGTCACCCCCCCGACATAATTGATCTTGCTTATTCATCTGCTTCCTGTGTATCGCCCTCTCTCCACGCTGGCCTTTGTTTGGGTAAATTGTTTGAAGATTTACTGTGGTGCTGAAAGCCGCCTGCCCTGCTGTCCCCACCACCTCCGCCGGGTGAGACGATGGAGTAGCACTTAGGGAAGAAACTTCTTCTCCCGCCCTCCCATCCCAAACCTAGAGGACATCTCCTGGCATCACAACGAAGGCTATTTCCAGACTAATTTACTATGGAATCACTTTGCATGGCCCCTTGTGCACCGGTATGAGAAATGTTAATTGGTGTACGAGCCGGAGATGCCGTTGGGGAGGATTTATCGTCATAGGCAAAGGAGGGGAAGGGAAGCCCGGGCCGTCTTTGTGATGGCTTAGAGGCCACACTCACTTGCTTCAGATTATTTTTAAAACCAATGGTAATGATGGATCTGAATCCAGTAATTTATTCGATTTTGGGTCATTAACCCTTGTTCTGCTTATGGCAGCAAATGACTTCATCGTCAGAGATGATGAGTGTTCCAAACTGTGGGGATACTTGGCTCTCTCAAGCTCTCATCTGAAAATCAATTTTAAGCAAGTGGCAGGCATTAGAAATCCTCTCTGCTTATAGGTTTCTGCAGCATTGCCTCTAGCATTTGAAGAAGCAGGGAGGGCGGAGGGAGACAGGCCCTTGGAAAACTTCTGCTGCCAGGGTATCTGTGTTGGGGTGGCTAATGTCCTGCGAAGGCCACACAATAGTCTCTGTCAGAATGGCTCTTCGGAGTGGGGAATGGATTGCAGTTTGGAAATGGGGGAAAAGGAAAGAAAGGAGCAAGCCTCCAGCTAGTGATCCTGTCTGCAGACTGAATAAAATGGCTTGAAATCATTGTTTTGATTTCCATTGACTGAAAGCTGGAGGGGCTTTACTGGTTAAGCTTTTAAAGCCGCAGCAGTTTAAACACTTTTTTTTTTTTTTTTTCCTGTTTTTGCCTGGTGCACCCTTTCTCCAGTTGACCTTGAAACATGTTAACTCATCTTGGGGAGGAAAAAGAAACCAAAGCACCAGAAACAACTTTTGCTTTCAAATCCAAGGCTGACTCTGTCTTGAGACATCACCTAAACAGGTGGCAGGGCCCAGCCTCCTTTCGTGCAGCCCTGTGTCGACCTGCGTCCCAGCCACACACACATTCCTGTGGCTCCCCCACTGCAGTCCTCTGCCACATCGACAAACTGAGCAAACTGAGTTTGGGGTGTGGGGATTCCTTTCCTGCCTGGGAGGAGGAGACCACAGTTTGGCCAGTGCTGGAAGATCTCTGAGAAGGGACCCATCTCTAAGCACTGATTAGGCGAGCCTGTTCCTTCCCTAAGCGTCATGTGAAATACTGCACTGCGGAATTTTTGAGTTGAAATATTTTGGGCAAAAAGTAAGGATTTTGAGAAAGTCAAAAGTAAGGTGAGGCATGGTGGCTCATACCTGTAATCCTAGCACTCTGAGAGGACGAGGCAGATGGATTGCTTGAGCTCAGGAGTTCAAGATCAGCCCCAGGAAAAGCCAGACCCCATCTCTAAAAAAAAAAATAGCCAGACTTTGTGGCTGGTACCTGTAGTCCCAGCTACTCTCTGGGAGGCTGAGGCAAGAGGATTGTATAAGCCTAAGAGTTTGAGGTTGCTGTGAGCTGTGATGATGCCACAGCTCTCTACTGAGGGTGACAAAGTGAGACTCTGTCTCAGAAAAAGAAAAAAATAGAAACACAAAAGTGGAAGAGGTGTAATAATTATTTCGCCTATTCCCTTATTGTTTTGCTGATGAAGAACAAGCATGGAAACACCAAGTGCCTTGTCCAAAATCATACCAACTGCAGGGAACTGGAGTGGTCCTGAGCCCCAGTCCCCTGAGCAGAGGCTACATGGGAGCAGGTTGCCCCAGGTGCAGACAACAAGGGGTGACATTGTCCGCAGAGCATTCATACACAGTAACAACCCTCTCACTCTGTTTTAAATTACCGCCATGAGGTGACATTCCCAACCGTGTCTGTGCTAAGATCCCCCTCCCTGGCCAGGGGGCACTCCCTCACTGCCACTCGTTCCCACCCTGCCTCTTTGGTATTCCAGGGTTCCTAACTCCCTGGTTCTGTTGCATCCTTCAGCAAACAATAAGCAAACAGCAAACAAAGCTTTTCTTAGAAGTACTCCCTGCTTCTCTCAGAATGAAGTCAGGAAAATAGGCTTTTGATGAAACCACTTAAGCCAGGATGGGTGCAGACAAAGTGCAATGTCTTAATGTCCAAAAGTAGGGGGCCCTGCTGGACCTGGCCTCACTCGTGTCCCCGTGGTGCTGGCCTGGAGCCCTCGGCCTCTGCTCCAGGTGAGTCCAGCAGAGCCCGCGAGCCCGCGGAAACCTCCCAGCGGTCAGAGGGTCTGACAGCTTTCGTATGTGTGTCTCTTTGTGGTCATGTTGGCCAGACTGGGTGCTGTCCCGGCTTTCCTCCTCCTCTGGAGCAGCTCCCCGAGATGGGCAGGTAAAGATCCCAGTCTGACTTTAGCTGCCGAGTCATTGGTTCTGACAGACGGCTGCCTCTTTGCTGAGCAGCCCCCTCCGCTTCCTCCCCCAGCCCCTCATTTCATCTTCCCCCTGTCAGAACTCACCCTTTGGCAGAAATCTTTTTCCAAGAGCTAAATGTGAGCCTCAAAGAGATGCCGTCAAGGTATTTTTCATAATTTTCAAAGGTAATTTCTTTCCCTCCCCGCCACCCGCCTTCTCTCAGTTATAATTATGTCTTAGCAGCTACCCAAATCAGCGCAGCAGCCAAGTCCCCTCCCCCGGAGGGTGGCAGCGCTTTCCTGCGTGGCAGACCTGGGAGAAAGTCCCTTGGAGCAGAGGGCTGGACAACTCAGGTTTCCCCACTGTTGGGTTCAGAGGCAAGCTGGTGGAGTCATTTTCCTAGGAAGAAGGAAAACTTGAAATGATCTCATGTCATTTTTGCTCAGGAAAGCACCCTGAGGCATTTCCCTACATGCCAGGTCTGTGATAGTGTTTGGAGTACTCTTCATCTAGTTCATATCCATATTTTTAAGAGTAGGTGACATCCATTCCAGAACATTCTCTGCAGTTTCTTTGCTCCCCCACCCTTCGCTCTCATATCTCCTCACTCCCTCAGAAAGGAGTCAAGGAAAGAATCTCTCTTTTCTCCCTGAACACTGATCTCTGCCTCTCCCTCCTCTGAGTCCTGCTTGTGGCCGGCCGGTCCTCAGCAGGTGGCTTGGCCACAGGAGCAGAAAGAGGACTGGCATGTGTCTCAGGTCCTTTGCTGAGATCTAAGTGTGGTCAGCTCAGCTGCCCGGAGATCCCGAGGGTGAATTATCTTCCCCAAGGAATTCTGGGACTTGACATTCAAAAATTCTATTCATTGAAAACAGACTAGCCCCGAAAACCTGGTTTAGTAGATAAAATCTGTAACCACAAGAGGATAAATCTAGTTTGGCTTGTTTGCACTGGTCTAATTTAATACGATCTCCCTTGGAGTTTCCAGCGTCTAGATTTTATAGATCATTAAATCCATTACTTTTCAGTGTGAACTTTTTTTTTTTTTTAAGAGGATGGGGTAGAGAGTGGATATATATTTTAGTGGCATCCCACACTAATCATGAGAGCCTCATCAAAGCCCATTTGGGTTGTGAATTGACTAATTTCTGGGCCCAGAGGCTCCGAAGGAGGACTTTCATTTATTTAACATGAAAGACCCTGGCTCCCAAGTCAGAAAATGGGTCTGCTTGCTGCAGTCACTGCTGTATTAGGACCTCCTGGAAATGCTGAACGTCAAGGTGACGGGTGTAGGGAGGTGGCCATCTCCTCTCCCCCTGCATCTGGGATGGTCTAAAGAACCCTGGAGCAAACGAGCTGCCTCTCTGGTCCTTCATGTGACTGGCAGAGCAGGTCTCACACCTGCCCCTCATCACCTCATGTGTGCAGGCCATTATGTGCTCCTGAGGGTAGCCAGGGCTGTTCCCTTAAGATTAACCCCCCAGAGTGTTAATTTCATATCTGTAAGAAAAGGGATTCTGTGTGATTGAAACGTTAACACCATCTACCCTTCCCCTGTGGAGAGGCAGCATTTTGAAGAGTGAATATTTTCTTACAGCTCTATCTTCCAGGGCAGGTGGGGCAAAAAAAATGTGGCCAAGGATCTTTCCCCTGAGGATAAATGCACAGGAGGGTCCTTGTCTTCCCAGACGTCTCTGGATTGGAAGGGAGGGAAGGAGGAGTCCAGGCTGGGGGGGTGAGGGCAAAGCATGCTGGGTAGTTTCCTTCCCCTCCCTTCCTGGAGGCCAGGGAGGAAGTAAGAGGCAGTGAGGCTGGCCAAAGAAATGCAGGGGGGAAGAATCCTGCTCTAAAGTTAGAGGCAGGGTTTGAGTTCAGTTCAGGGTTGTCAGTTTGTCAAAACGACTAGGAGGGGACCAAAGATGGTCCCTGGTGGGCAGTTAAGCAAAGGCCCACTGTTGACACTGAACTTCTGCATACACGTTGAAGGCCTTAGTCCGTACCAGGTTCCTCTGTTCCGTGATGGGCAGTTCCCAGCCATAGCACCCTCCTGGCTGTGGGGTATCTCAGAAGCTCACGTCAGGGCTACACTTGCTCTAGGACAGAGCCCACAGCCCTGGGGTACAACATGAGTGTCCACACTCCACTCCCTTGGTAGAGCCAATGCAAGGTAACAGCAGTTTTTCACTTATTCGTGAATTTGAATCCATGGCTTGGCATATTTTCCTCCAAGTCTTTGTAAACTTTTTAAAATACTTCCTTCTGTAATTTTTGGCGTTGTCCTTTTGATAAATAGTCCCTTTGGATCTCCCCTACCCTGTAATCCCTCCAAACCAAAATAAAGCACAGGAACAAAGCAACCTGGGAGGTGGCTTTGCAACTTGCTATCAGTTTGAGCAATGAAGTGGTGCGTGTGTGTGGCATTTGTGCACATGTGTGACGAACACTGGAGTTAAACACTTTGTCATTAACTGGTGTCCTTCTTTGGGCAGCAGAAGACCCCGCACGCTGTCTTTTCCCGCATAATGAGACCGTCTTTTCAGGCAAGCCAAGCCGCTTGTTTCAGAATATAAGCCCGTGCACTCTCAACAAGTCAGGAGTGATGGTAAAAACCTGTTGTCTGGCTTTGTATTTGGAATAATGGAGTCACTAATCTACTTGATCTGGCCAAGTGAGATAAAGGAGAAAGTGGGGGATGCCTGTGTTTCAGAAATGGAAGGTACTTGTAAAAGCAATTTCTTTTGGGGAGGGGGAGAAGGAAAAGGGAGAGATGTGTGTGGGGGGGGAGGGAAGGAGCAAAGACTGTTGGAAACCTTTTAATTAGTACTAATTACCTCAGCAGAAAATGTTGGAAGCTTGAAAGAATTTGTGTCAGCAAGTGAAAGATCAAAGATTGCTAGGCTCGCATTTTAATCTGTTGGCTATAAAAAGGAATGAGGGGGTGGTAATGGGACCCAGGAGAATGGCTGCCCAGGTGGCTCTGTCCTTAATCCCTTCTTTACTGCTACAGCTTGAGGCCTAGTCCCAATCACATAATCAGATGATTTAATTTAATTTATTTTTGCTTTGACTTTAACTAAATATAGAGGAGAGGAAGGGACGTTTTTCTCCTCTTCGGTGAGGATGGGGTGGGACTGAAGATGGTGGGCATGGCAGATGCATGATCATCCCACTAGTCTTTCCATTAAGCAAGACAATACTTAATATAAAATTCAAGATGAGAACAACAACCACAAACCCCACACAGGAAAGAGTTCTCAAGGATAGAATCTCTGGGTATACCCAGAACTTGAAGGTGTTTGGTCTGGTTGAGCAGCGGTTGGGACTTGCCTAGAGTAACATGTGAACTGTGGTGCTAGAAAACTACCTGGTAGATTCATCTCCGTGACAGTGTCTTAAAGGTCCAGAAGGTGGAGGTGGGGAAAGACGAGGAAAAGAGAGAAAGAGGAGGAAGCGTGGTGGTGGCACCACCACCCATCCCAGGTGGCCTCTGGCCTCCCTCGTCCCTTCCTCCCTGCCACCACCCTCTTTCCCTCCCCTTTAGAAATGGATCAGGCTCCGGCAGGGTCTTTTAGCAGACCCGATTGGTCCTCTGCCCATATGCCCTCGACAGTCGCCCTTCCTGTGTGGCCACTTGATGCTGCTCAGCTCTCAACCAATGCGTGATGGGACTAGGCAGGTAAAGATCCCAGCTCCTTCACCCCATTTTGGATATTGCTGAGAAGTGATCCACATTGGATCCCATGCTACTGTAGAGCAGAGTTTGGCAAATGACCACACTGTTTTCGTTTCATTTATATATATACCGACTCTGCCCATTCATCTATGTATTGTCTATGGCTGCTTTCACGGGGTGGGGCAGTTCTAACAGGTCGTATGGCCCACAGATCCTGGTGTATTTACTCTCTGGCCATTCGCATTGAACTTTGGATGAGTCCTGCCCTGGAGGGTCAAGCCCTAGTTTCCGTCAGCAGTAACCTGCTCATCACCTATCCTTTATTAACTTTTTTCCCTTTTCTAAATCTAATTTTCTGGTGATTTGTGTGATCACCTCCCAAATCAATGACTTGCTCTCACATCCTCATTTCAAGGTTTGCTTGTGGGAACTCCACGCTAACACTGTGTGCGTGTGTGCGCCAAAAGAGCACAATCCCTGCAGACAGTGCTTGCTTATCCCTTGTGCTTCCAGTGTCTGAAGTTTACACCTTCAGAAATGTAATGAGCCCAACACCAGGATCTGAGGTCAGGTCATTGAGCCTCTCATTCACCAATGTAGGCTCTTGCCTAAACTTTAGGAGACAGGCTGCAGGAAAAGCCTAGAAGGAAGTCTGCCTGGTAGAACTGAGGACTACTGACTGTGGGCTGAAGAGTGTGGCTTAGCCCTCTGGGCCATGCATTTTATTTTTTGGTTTTGGTTGTGAGAGGCCGGATCTAGAGTGGCCTGCTTCCACCCCAGAAGGCCAGCCTGGTGAGCATGGGGTCTACATATAGCACCTCTAGGAAAGGCTGCGAGAGAAGGTTTGGGGCCCAGATCTCCTGACTTTAGCTCGTGTCCCTGTGGTGTCATACATGTGAGTATGAAGCACTTGCTCCCCAACATCTGTTGTACAATCTACCTGTGTATGAATATGTCTTGTTCACTTATGCATAGGTCACTATGAGACAGACTGTGCTGTGATCCATTACTTCACATCCAAGAAACATAGTCAACGGCGTCCTTTGGTCGTTTCTGATTCAGCTGAGCAAGTTTCAACATGCTTGACTCATCAGTGTTGCTAGGAGGGCTTCATTTTGTTTCTGTCCATGTAGGTTATATGTGTCTTGATTTTTATCTCAAAACTTTTGTATTGGCCCACGTATCTTCTGATCTCAGTTAGTTTAGTCTGATATCCACTTATCACAGGATGGAGAAACAGATGCACCAGCACTTGGCCATTTGTGTTAGCTGTTGCTGAGTAACAAATTACCTACCTCTAAGTTTTGCAGCTTGCAACAGCAAACATTATTTGTTACACAGTTTCTGTGGGCCAAGAATCTGGATACAGCTTAACTCTGGTGTCTCTCACAAGCCTGTGGTTAAGGCATCAACAGGGCTATTGTCATCTTAAGGCTTGCTGGGGGAAGGACCCATTTCTAAGGTCGTTCACATGATTGTTAACAGGATGTAGTTCCTCCGAGGATATTAGACTAAGGCCTCATTATTTTTCTGGCTGTTGGTCAGAGATGACTTGGGTTCCTTGCCATGTGAGAGCCTCTCCATATGGCAGCTCATGACATACACAGAAGTATCAGAAAGATAAAAGCCAGTTTTTTGGTAACCTTATCTCAGAAGTGACATCCATCACCTTTGCAGTATTCTGTTCATTAGAAGCAAGTCAGGAGGCCCTGCCCACACTCAAGTCAAAAGGATTATGCCAGAGCATGGTTTTCAGAAGGAAGGGATCGTAGGTAGCTGTCTCAGAAGCTGCCTACCACACCACCAACTACCAATTTGTAACAGCCCTTTATTTTGGTATTCTTCAAATGAAATATTTTCTTAACCACATTTTTACTGGTTATCTTTAATCGTTAAATAATTTTAACTACTTTAGAGTGAAATCCTTCTAAAACTTCTGTCTTCCACTCCTCTGTTTTCTTGAATTCTTTTATAATTTTCAAATCTCATCTCAGAATCTACTGTTTTGAAAGTGTCATTCTTGGACTTTCAGCCTGCAGTAATCATTCCTTCCAAGTTCTTCTTGCACTTATTTTCTGTATTTTTTGTGTGGTATATAATCATATCCTGCTTTGTGACAATTCAATTGTTATCTCGAGTTGTTCCTTGAATTTCTTATTGTTTAATTTCCACACATCGACATCTGACATCTTGTCTCTCCATAAGAATTATAAACAATTTAAATGCGGCAGTTGTCTAATACTGCAGATGAAAGCAACTGCAATGGAGATTCTCCTTAAATGTATGTTGACTTTTCCTTTTGATTATGTTGATTTATGGCTCGTGACCATGATTTTCTGATGCTACTGCATGGCATGGTACTCACTACCCATGCATGGAATGCCCCAAATCTACTCTGACTTTTGTTGTTGTTGTTAGCTTTGGTTTGTTTATTTTGACAGATGTTTTTATTTTATGTTTTAATTTACTTTCCTTTGGTATAAATGTAGTAAGCATTATTTCTCTTGATTTTCCCAATTTTGGCCAAGGATTGGGACTAGAATTAAAAAATACTGCTTTATTTGAGAGTCACAGTTCTTTCTACAAATGAATGCTCACGGTCTCCTTTAATATCCTGGTTTTGTGACACCATAGTGGGGTTGAAAGAGGGAAGTAAAATAAATACATTTTTGTTGAACATTGACTTCATGCCAGTCATTATTCACTTACCTCTGGGTTCATAGCTGTGTTTCAGAAAATAAACATGAATGCAAATACATTTTATTTTATTTTATTTTATTTTACTTTATCTTATCATATTTTATTTTTTTTATTTATTTTGAGACACAGTCTCACTCTGTCACCCTGGGTAGAGTGTTGTGGCATCATAGCTCACAGCAACCTCAAACTCTTGAGCTCAATTGATCCTCTTGCTTCAGCCTCCCGTGTAGCTGGGACTATAGGCACTCACCATGACACTTGTCTAGTTTTTCTATTTTTAAGTAGAGACAGGTGTTTCTCTTGCTCAGGCTGGTCTTGAACTCCTGAGCTCAGGTGATTCACTAGCTTTGGCCTCCCAGAGTGCTAGAATTACAGGCGCGAGCTAACACGTCCAGCCACAAATGTGAACTTTAGATAAATAATGTGCCATGCTTTTATATTCTGAATTATGGTAATCTTAAACCAGGAATAGGAAGCCAGATCATGGGAAAGGAGAATGAGTTTGGTTTAAGGAGATTTGGCTTGACCACCCCATCAGTGCTCATGGCCTTAGTTCTCAGTGCTGAGCTTGAATAGCTGCTTGTGATGTTGTGTTTCATGAAATCCCCTCTTTAGGCACTGATGAGAACCATGGCATTCTTCATAAGAGTAGCAGTTACTTAGGTTTATATGGGCTGACCTATGTCCCTTACTCCTAAATTCATATGTTGAAGTCCTAATCCCCTGTACCTCAGAATGTGACCTTATTTAGAAATAGGATTACCATTGATAAAGAAAAGATGGTACTGGAGTAGGGCAATCCCCTAATTCAATGTTATCGGTGTCCTTATGGAAAGAATGCCATCTGAAGAGACACAGGGCAAACACCGTGTGAAGACTGGAGTTATACTGCAAGCCACCAGGAGGTAGGAGGGCGGCCTGGGGCAGAGCCTCCGCTAGTGTCTTCAGAGGAAGCCTGACACTGCGATTCCAGGTTTCCAGCCTCCAGGACTGGGAGACAAATTTCTGTTGTTCTAAAGGACTCAGTTTTTGCACTTTGTTACAGTAGGCCCTAGGGAACTAAAAAGGTATTTCTGGTTTGATTGGGGATCTGGGCTCTTCCTGTTCTGTCCTTGGTCCTGAACAAGTCCCCTTGTTTTCTGTCCTTGGTCTGCCATGGCCTCCAGGATTTGCCATTCTTTAAAAGATGCAGATATGGGGAGGTCTTCCTTCCAGCCTGGTTCCCCATGGAACGAGGAGCCCATGGTGCACGATAAAGGTGACTCCTCTGCCCACACTCAGGTAGCTGTGCTGGGGCAGATCTGAAATGTCTGAGGGGGACCTGGCTTAAGCCCAATCTTCATGGGGTGTTTTCCTGAGCTGTCTGACTCTCAGGGAAGATGTGTAAACATCTGTGGAAGTTCAGGGCCTCTGAACGCTAACGAGAGCTGCAGCTTCAACCCATGTGATATGTTTGCTGTCATTTTCTTTTCTAGTGATGTTGGAGAAGGGAAAAGTCACACAGTCTGTCAATCTTGTCTGCTCCCATGAAACTGGGAAAGTTCTATTACTTTCCTTGAGGAGACTGACAGCTGTGCCATCTCTTCAGTCACTGTGTAGGCTCCTTCCTAGATCATGACTTGGGCCAGCAGGATTTAGCCGTAACCCTTGGCAGCGGTGGAAGAGAGCTTGCCAGGACAGTTGTCAGAACTCAAAGGAAGAACAGCTCACCCCACAAAGGAGGAAAGCGTTACCCTTCGTCTAATCCAGAATTTCTTAACCTTGACATTAACAATGCTTTGGATCAGATAACATTTTTTTGTAGAGGGATATCCTGCATATTGTAGTGTCCTGGCCTGTGTTTGCTGAATGCCAGTGGTATTATTAAGTCATGACAACCAAGAATGTCTTCAGATGTTGCCAAATGTCTCCTGGGTGTGAATATTGCCCCGTACTTGAGAACCACTGAACCAATCCCTTCAAACAATTGCAGGGCTCTCCGTGTGGGTCTGCAGTGGTTGCTTAGGAGGACGTATAGACCCTTTCTATTAGGAAGGGTGCAGTTGTGGGTGATTGCTAGACGGCTGAGGACAGTTAGAGGAGCTATACAAGGCATAAAGATGTCAGAGGCCCAGGGATTTTTCAAGACAGAAAGTGACAAGTAGCTTCAATCACTGCATATTCTTGTAGATTCTAAATGTTCGAATTAATTGACTGTAGCGATCGCGTTACCCAGGAGTCCCTGTTTCGTGGCTAAGGAGTAGGGCACGTTCCTTCCTGGGTTGCCCAGAAAAGTTTTAGTGAACACTTGTTTTTCTGACAAATAGTGTCCCTTTTATTTGAGGAGGTGCCCAGGTTAGACAAATTATATGGTTCTGTTACCTTTGGGCCAGACACAGTTCACCGCGGTGTCTGTGTTCAACACAAAGGCTGGTACAGATGCGGCGAGGGGAAATGCTCGCCCTCTGATCCCTTCAGTCCTCACCTGTCCCTGTGATCTTATGCACATGTTCTGTATGTCAGCGTGTCTAAGATGTACATTTGTTTCACATTTTAACATTACCGAATCCATCTCAAAATTGATGGCCTCTTGAAATTGTCATTGACCGGGAGGCAGCTGCGATGGAGTTATCAGTGCACGACTGAATTGGTTGTGCTTGTTCTTATCTTTGTTTTGGTAGATTTATACATATTTGGTACTTCACACATCACTTAAGAATCCATTGTGATTTGGCACTGAGAGACAAAATTGTTAAGTATACAGAAATAACATAAATGCGATATTATGAAGCAAATACTAATTGTTGTAGTAATGACCTTGAGTCATATTTTCTTGCAAAGCAACAAGCATGATATAAAAAGAAGAGCTTTGCGGAGATGTTTTAAGGTAGGAATAGTTTGGGTCATATTTTTGTGTGTGTGTGTGGTTTTTGGCCAGGGCTGGGTTTGAACCTGTTATCTCCAGCATATGGGGCTGGCGCCCTACTCCTTTGAGCCACAGGCGCCGACCGGTTTGGGTCATTTTTAATTGATAGTGTCTTTTTCGTCTTCCATACCTAGAGTAATGGTGTGTCCAACATCGCCCCTGGGCTTCATTGGAATGCATTGTACCACCTGACTAGACCCTGAATGTGTACTTGAGTTGGGGGGCCCCAGTGGCTCTCTCACTTTGCAAACATAGTAATGACTTTGGGAAATTAGACGGTAGATACCCAGCGCCCCCCCCCCCCAAAGAGCCTGGATTGTAAGTGAAGGCTGGGTGTTTGCATTCACCAGTTTTGATAATTGTCTCAGGAGAGTCTGACGCAGGGTTTATAAGCTTTTCGGCACTCTGATCTAGTCAGCCCTCTTTATTCTACTCTGGAGGAATCTGAGGCCCAGAAAGGAGTGGGGCTGTCCAGTGCAGCTGACCCCCGGTGCCACGTTTTCCTGATCCTGCAGCAAACCCTGAGTGAGCCGAGGAAGGGCCGCCTAGCTGGGTGGCCCGCTCAAGGGAGCTTTGCATTTCAGGGTCTGACCCATGCTGGACACAGGGGCTCAGCGGTCTGGCCTCTTAGCTGTCTGTGCTGTATGCGTGTAGACACCTGGTACCTGAGCGTGAACATGTGTGTTTCAATAGTCCTCACGGTGCGCGTTATTGGAGACTTGTTATGTAAAAGTAAGTAAAGATATTTTCAAGGAGATAGAGAGAGAAATGATAGGGAAGGAGGAGCAGAACACAGAAGGGAGCATTTCTAAGTGAGTCGAGCAGGGGAAGGAGACAGGATTGGGACAGTGCGGACTGCTCAGATTCCTGGAGTACTTTGTAGACTACCGAGTGCTTCCCAAGTCCAGGTTGGAAATGAGAGGCTGCCTGCTCTTAGTGCATTGTATGTCCCAGACTGCGGTGCTGCAGGCCCCTTATTAAGTCTGTCTCTCCCACAGCCACGGGACTAGAATTCCTGGTTCCTGGCCCAGGGGGCCCTGTGTGTGTGTGGAGCCTGGAGGGCCTGTCTGCAGTTTTCCCAGGTTCCCCTAGCTCCTCCCCTATCCTCTCAGATGGTGCTAGAGCCCCCCAGTAAGCGCTTTCCTGCTATTTAGAAAGCCTGGAACTGAAAACAGAATATAGACCATGGTGGGCATTGGCACTAAATAAACTTACCTAGCGATTCTGAACCCGAGGCAGGCCCACCTTACATTTTCCCGTGATTTTGAGTATCTTGTGCTTTCCACTGCCACGCCTTCATTTTTCCCTCAGTGTTCTCTTTAGAAACGATGTTTTCAGAGCTACCTTCAAACAAATGTTTCCCTTGCATTTTGGCTTGAGGTATTTTTGTTGATTTATTTATTGAGACTGGGTCTCCCTATGTTGCCTAGGCTGGACTCAAACCCCTAGGCTTCATGTGGGACGATAGGCACGCGTTGCTGTACCTGGCATCAAACGAATGTTTTGATGAGCCTGTAATAAAAACATTTCTGGGTCTCTTCCTGGACATGCCTTCTGGAGAGGAGGTGGCAGGGTCAGGATTTGGGCCTGCCTTTGCTCCTCCTCCTGCTCAGTCATCACTGCAGGTGACACAGACAGATATAACCCCTGTGTCTGCAGTCACAGGGCTCAGTTAACGGTCAAGGAGATGAGAGTCAGACTCCAGGACAACCAGAGAACAGCATGCGTCTGTGGACCGTAGGGGAAGGAGCCTGCAAACACGATGCTTTGGGAGTGCAGCCCAACCGTGCTCAGCTGGGTTCAGGACAGGCTGAGAAGTCTCCTGGGAGGAGATGGGGTATGAACTTCACCTTGCACTGTGGGAGGGATTGCACATCAGCAGAGAGCAGGTGGAGGCGTTCCTAGTGCAGATAAAATGACCAGACAGGTTACTCAATCTTCGCCCCAGGTCTTGGCAGGTCCTTAGAAGGTGATAGGAATAAAATCGGGAGATCTGTCTTGAAAGCTGGGTCAAGACTGATCAAAAAGTCAGCTTTGTCAAAAGCGTCAGGCCCATTCTTACCTACAGACAACCCCTGGAGATCCAAAGTCATTAATCCACCCGGAGGCCTATCCTGACCTGAGTTCCCTTGCTTTGAAGTGTGCTGTCCTCTGCAGCAGGAGGAAATAATTTGCCGCCTGCTTCAGTGAACCATCAGGAGAGCCAGCAGACCTAATGACATGTGAGAATATTAACCTCCTACCACGAAGAGCTGTGAATCTTGAGCGGCAGTCTATAACTCACCCTGGACTCCGCGCCAGGCCTCTCAGCTTCCTCTCTCTCTCTCTCACTTTCCCACTTACACCCAGAGAGAGAAGGAGAGGCCCACTCATAAAACTTTATATTCTCCGATAGTGTGAGCCTTGCTGAGCTGTTTAGTAATGAGTGACTTTCCTTCTGCAGTCACAGAAAAATGTGTACCTGCAGGGGTGGGATGAGGGGAGGAGTTGTTTTTAATGTCGCACCTTGTGTAGGCGCCTTCCTCCCAACAGCGGGAAGGTGTGTGGTATCATGGGAAGTGACCATTTCAATGCTTGGATAACCAAATGTATTTGTAACTCTGCACTTTGTCTTAAAAGTCAAAGGAAAGTGCATGTTAGAACGCAAGTCTAACATGCTGTTTGGATATTAGAAGATACTCTGAAGAAGGTTTAAGGTCATTTGGAGGCAGAAGAGGCCCTTCGACCTCATTGTATTATGATGGTCATGTGTTTACCTTTTCCATTCATATAATCTCGGGTCCCTGGGGGGCAAGATTATACCCCCAGTGCCTCACAAGGTGCCTGGTCCATAGAAGGCTTCAAATAAAAGGTAGTTAAAAGGTTGAGCCCATTATTTGCTCCAACCCCACATTTTGTGTTTGGAAGAAACCAAGGTCCACAGGGTGATTTACTCACAGCCACAGCTAGAGTTTCTCCGGGGTTGTCCTAAGCTTCTTTTCTCCTCTCTGCTTCTCTAGTTATCCGATCGCTACCCTCGGCATCCGTCGTGGTGTTTTCACAAGCAGTGTGCTGTTCTGGTGGAGAATAGCTTGTCAACTGAGGGATACCAAATGTAGGACCAGGGGACCCAAGTCAGGAATAAAGATAGAAATGGGCAATTAGCCGTGGGGCCCAGGGTACAAGCAAGTGCAGGCCTGTCCCGGCCCGCGGGACGCAGTTATTCGTGGGGACGAGGGGGACCGAGCCTGAAAAGGAATGGGCGAGAAAGAGAGAACGAGACCAAGCAGGTTTCTTGTCAAGGTCCCGTTTAATGGCGGCGGAAAGCCAGTTTTTAA
>CAUYON010143930.1:0-39215 GCA_963573935.1 Arctocebus calabarensis
AAGGCTGTAAAGTCTCCATTTTTTTTAATGGCTGAATAGTATTCCATAGTGTACATATACCATAGCTTGTTAATCCATTCCTGGATTGGTGGGCATTTAGGTTGTTTCCACATTTTGGCGATTGTAAATTGAGCTGCAATAGCCAAAGATTTTTAAAGAGGAACGTCTTGCTCAAGCCAAGAAATCTGTTAAGAAGCAGAATACCAAGGTAGAATCTTTCCACTGATTTTTTACTTAATAAAATTTAAAAAACATAATACTATTGTATTAAAACTATTATGATAGTATTACTTTTGCAAAAGTAGTATCAGCTTATCATTAATTCAGAAAAGAAAAAAATAAAATTCACCTAAAATTACCTGTGGAAATGTGATTAAAAGATAAAGATGTGGATTAAGGGGAATGGGATGAATTCAAGAATAGAAATAGTACAGAATAGAATTTTTTGCAGGAATGATGAATAGTAGTTAGAGCATATGGTATCTAAAGAAAAATAAAACATAAAGTAGGAAATGGTAGGTTGAGGTATGCTCCTTTGAGGATTGGGCATTGTCTTTTTTACTTGTATTCCCAGTAGTGTCTAGTACAGTATATGATGCAAGAATCAGTGAATGAGATGTTTTATAGTGACTAAAGGCATAGATTTTTGAGTCCGATAGGCCATACATAAAAAATGCAGTTTCTGGCAACTTCCAGCTGTGTGACTTCTTATAAGCTGCTTAAGTTCTTGAATCTTCAGTTTCTTCATGGGTAAAATGGAGGTAGTAGTACATATTTTGTCATGTTAAATCAGTTAAGGCATTAAAATGCTTAACAACTTATAGTAATAAGCTTTCAATAGTTGGTAGTCATAGCAATAACCATCAGGATAATAAAGACTTTGGGAAAGCCTTTTTGTACCAAGAATTTGGATTTATTAAGTAGATCCTGGAAAGAAACATTTGACATCAGATTAGAAAAGAGAGAGATTAGGGGATAAGAAACTACTTGTTGTTCACTTTAATAATCCAAGAGAGAAGCTGTAAAGTCCTGAACAAGAGTGGTAGCAGTGGCAATGAAAAGAGGGGACAGATGGGCAATGCATTGAAGAAAGAGCATCAGTGACAGGTGGTAACATTTCAGATATGGAGATGGAGAAAGCACAGTGAGAAGTCAAAGATGACTTCCATTTCTGTAATTACATGAAAGTCTCAACAGATATTTCTTAATAATTGAACATTTTATCTTGATGCCTATAGTTTTTATAACTCAGGAAATGTAAATCAGTTACCTCTTTGTGAGATTTTCCAGTCATTCTCAAAGTTCAAAAGTCTGTTCTTTGCATTGACATACTGAATGAGAAGCTGAGAACCTTGTTTATGTATCCACTACAGTTGTGTTTGCACTGGGAAACAAAATGTACAAAAAACCACCTCCTGAAGGAAACATAGTGGCTCAAGTTTTCAAATGTATCTGGGTAAGTCTATGAATTATTTACCTGACTTTTTCAACCAAAAGAAAGAGATGTTATTCTGAGAATATGGGCCTTCAGACATACGTATGCATTTTTCCCAACGAACTCTGTTGAATTTCCATGCCTTTTGAAAGATGAGATTAACTGGTCTTCCTCAGTCCTTAACAATTAAGTAAAAAAAGAAGTAATCATTTTTTAAAAATTGGAAATAAATCTCTGAAGTATAGTTATACGTGGTAACTGTAACAGGAATAGTAAATAAGTCTAGACAAAATGGTCTGAAATATTCTGAAATTCAATTACTGATGACCTACTAATGAGGTCAAAGTGTTGGAGTAGGTCACTAAAAATATGTGTGTTTGAGGGAAAGGATAATAAATTGGAAAAGTCAGGGGATGGTTTCTTTGTTTATATCACCCCTGATGTCTATGCTTTGCCCTAGTTTGCTCTTTCCAATCGTTTCAAGAACCGTTCTGGAGACATTCCAAAGAGACAGCACTGGCTAGACTGGGCAGCGGAGAAATACCCAGTAAGTTGGAAATGCAGAAACATTCTACAGCTCAGTGGAGTCTTTCTTAATGTTCAAACTGATTCTCTCCTACTACATTCAACCTCATCTATTACTTTTAGGGGAATACTTCTATTATACTTTATGCAAGAAAACCATATGTAGAACTTATGGCAATTCTGCCTGTTTTTCCTCCTTCTTGTAGATGCAGCTCATTATGGATGTGAAGGCACTGACCAGGGTGCTATTCCTTTACATCCCATTGCCCATGTTCTGGGCTCTTTTGGATCAGCAGGTAAGAATAGTCCTTTTGAAAACTACTGCTTCTTATAACCAGTTCCTTTTCAGAGGAAAGGGATGTCTCATATTATCATCTATTTTCGCTAGGGTTCACGATGGACTTTGCAAGCCACTAAGATGAATGGGAATTTGGTGAGTAGAAGATTTTATAGCGAAGACTTTTGTTTTCTTCACCATTCATATTAAGAAACATTAATTTCTTTGTGTTTTTGCTTAAAAACTGACTTAAGATAATTTAAGAGTTGCTTTTAGCCTAAAGGCACACTGTAGACAAAGTTAAAGAAAGCTAGTCTAGAGATAAAACCAGAGTCTTATCTTCAGAAATTAGGATTAAAAGAATGGGAAAGGTTTTAACATAGGTAAGGACAAATGACCTAAGATAGTGATTTTCTTCTATCTTAGCACAGCAGGGGCTGGGTTGATTGGTACTACTACACAATTGCTCCATCTTTCAGGTAGGGATCACAGCAAGGGGCCTGTGGAAAATGGAGTATTATGTACATGGATATGGAAGGAATGAGAAGGTTGTAAATATTATTTTCTCTTTGTCCAATCTTCATTCTTTGGTCCACTCACTCAAATAAGGTACCATCTCAGCTCCCAATTGTTCACTTCCTAGATTATTGTATTATTTTTATACCTTTTCAGTTCTGAAAAAAATAAGGTGGAATGATACCACAGTCATATTAACCAGTCTATTTGGAGTCTGCCAAATATAATTTTACCTTTCCCCTTTTCTGGGTTGTTGACAGTTATCTTGTTGATACACTAGAAAACAACTTTGGAAGCCCTATGTGTCTTTACCCTAACCATGATGTCTTGTCCTTATGTTATTTCTACCTACAACTACAGTTGCTGAGTTTAATAAAAGCATGCTGACTCTATTCTCTCTCAAGTTAAGGGAAACATAGGTCATAGAAAAGAATATTTTTCCTTAGGCCCATCTAGCTTCATCAAAAAATAGCTAGAAGCCATCCTAAGTCTGTTCCCATCCTTATAACCAAAAAGTGGCCCTACACCAAATGCCTGATGAATTTTCTCTTCTATGCTTCTCACCTTGTAATCAGTAAAATTTTTGATCTATATTTTTCTTATCCGTCAGCCACCATCTAATTATAATTTGTTATGTTTCAGGGTTTTTTTGTGCTTCAGCCAGACCAGATGCAGGTAGGAGATTTCTCTACAGCTATGCGGACTTATTTCTTTCCTCGTCTATTCTTTTACCTGAATTATTAGGACTAACAACTGTATTTTATGCTTTTCTCCTGGTATGCTGAGGAGGGCCAAGCTTAGAGATGAAAATATTCTCTTTAAGCTCTACCCTTCACCTTCATATTCCCTGTTAAATGAGTAGTTCTTACCCAACTCTAGGAAGATTGAGTTTTGAGGCACAAGTTTAAATAAATATTGGGGTTTTTTTCCACATCAAGGTAGAATAATGGAAATATTGTTGAAAAAAGTGTAAGGCTTTGTTGTGTGAGCAATGAAGTTGGTATATCTGTTTATTGGTGATTCCCAATTCTTTTTTTAACCCTTTGGTTCCACAATTTCAGTTCTTCCTTCTCTCCTTCCTTTCTCATGACCCTGACATTTTCCCCGTAGGAAACAGGAGAATGTGAGTGAAAATGGGAGAGAAGAACTTCTAATATGATTAGTAGGAAACAGGCTCAGAGTGAAACTGGTCCCTTAGGATATTTGGAAGCTAAACTGCTGTGCAAGGGGAATAGTCTTGGGTGTAAAAGTACTAGGATCTTTGGACTCATTCTGTCCTTATGATGATACAAGTATGTGTTGATGTGAAAGACGGTGTGCGCAAGCAAATAAGAGCAGCATGCACACTTATAATAGGAGAACTCTTGTAGCTAATCCTTTTTACCATGGTGTTACAGGTACTAAATCCCTTTCTGGTTCTTATCTTCATCCCGTTGTTTGACCTTGTCATTTATCGTCTGATTTCCAAGTGTGGAATTAACTTCTCGTAAGTGTTCCCTGTGCCTGTATTATTCAAACTGATTCAGTCTTTGCCTAATTTAATAATGATTCAACAGCAGTATTTTTCTCCTTAGTGATTGTTTGTTTTGGCTTATTATTTATTTGCTTCTGTTTTGCTGTGTTAGACTAAGGGCCTATTAACAGTGAAAAAAATGGGAATTATACCTAATAATTAACAAGAGTCAAAGTTATTACTATGGACTTAATGTGTTATGTTAAAGGGGGAGGTCTAAACTTCATGGAAAGTAAAAAATATGTGAGATTAGGCTCCTACACCAAATTGCTGCTTTGTTCTTTTTTTTTTTTTTTAAAAACAAAGTCTCACTTCGTTGTCCACAATCGAGTGCTATGGTGTCAGAGCTTATAGGAACCTCAAATTTCTGGGCTCAAGTGATCCTCTTGCCTCAGCTTCCCCAGTAGCTGGGATTACAGGTGCTCACCTCAATGCCAGCTATTTTTTAGAGAGGGGGGTTTCGCTCTTGCTCAGGCTGGTCTCTAACTCCTGAGCTCAGGCAATCCACCTGCCTCAGCCTCCCATAGTGCTATGATTACAGGTGTGAGCCACTCAACCTGACCCTGCTGCTTTGTTCTTCAATGTTTTCTCTTCAAAAAAGCCCAAAGATTTTGTTTATTCATTTTTTTTTGTTAAATCATAACTGTGTACATTTGATGACTACTAATCCCTTTAAATCTCCTATTGTCTCTATGAAACAAATGAGAGACCAGGTAGGACCAGGAATAGAATTGTTCCTAATTACTTTCTTTCTCCTTATTCTAAATAGAAGTGTTATTCTTTATAAAGTTTGACAGAAGTTCAAGCCTCCTTCATTCCTGATTTAATAGTGATTTCATTTTGAATTCACTGAATTCAAATGGCCTTTGGCCATTTACTCATTGATTGAACAAATATTAAGTAGTTCAGAACCAAGTGTCATACACATGTAAATCAAGCACAAATCTTTCCCTGGAGGAGTGTTATATAGTAAGAGAACTAGAGCAGATAGATGCAAGTTATATATGTAATATAACTATTACACAGGTAAAATATGTTAAGTGTCCCAGAAAATTAAAAATAAAGTGCCAGGAAAGTGTAGAGAAAGATAGTCCTTCCTGCTGCTGGGGTCAACAGACTTGACAGGAAAATGAAGTAAAGCATGTATAGCACCTGGCTTTTGGCAAATGTTCAATAAATCTGGTTGTATTGCTATTATTTTCATTATTATAACATAATGAATAGAAAAACCATCATAAGCAAAAGCAGAGGTGAGAAAATATGGTACATTACAGAGAAGAGCAATTCGATAAGTAAAAGGAGAAAGAAGGATATGTGAAGGGGAGCGGTAGGAAATACTTTGAAAAGTAATTGGGACCAGGTCAGGAAAAGTCTCTAATGTAATAGATGTCTAAGGAGGTTGGATTTTATACTTGAGTCTAAAGTTTAGATACAGTTGTCTCTCCCTTTCCTCTGCAGATCACTTAGAAAAATGGCTGTTGGTATGATCCTAGCATGCCTGGCATTTGCAGTTGCAGCAACTGTAGAGATAAAAATAAATGTGAGTTCAATAAATCTTAAAGTATATGAGGGCAGGACAATATCTATCTTGTTCACTCTTCTGACTTGTTCAATCTTGATTTCCTGGGACCTACACAGTATCATTTCATAGGTGGTATGCAGTAAATATCGGTGATAAATGAGCAGATACAGGAATAGAGTAGCAATACAAAATGAGGCCCACCTCCCACCTGAATGATTCAGAGTGTATTTTCAGGGAATTCCTAAACACTAAGATCCAAGATATCTAGTCATCTATTTAGGGAACATATGATGCTTTTCTAGGTACTTAAACAAATACCTTTTGGCAGATTGAATAGCCACTACTGGGGAATGAAAAATGTGGCCACAACTGAGGCAAGAATCATGGGATTTGTTGCTTGTGTTTGCTATATTGACCTCATGTTTCCCCCTCCAAACTGCCTTCAGAGTTTTCTAAGCCAAATACTCTTTGGAAGGAGAAATCTGCGTTGTCTTGGCTATATGGGCTAAGCTATCAGAAAAGGACTGAAATATGTGTTCCCACTGTATATGAAGGATTATTTGTTAGTAATTCTGACATGTGTTCTCTATCCAAAGGGAATGGCTCCACTCCAGCCAGGTCCCGAGGAGATTTTCCTACAAGTCTTGAATCTGGCAGATGATGAAGTGAAGGTGACAGTATTGGGAAATGAAAACCATTCTCTGTTGGTAGAGTCCGTCAAATCCTTTCAGGTGAGATGTGAGCTTGACTGAATTGGAAATTCTATATTCCGTATTGACCATGAGTTTTTTTCTTTAAATTAATTGTATCATAAGCATCTTTCCATGTCTTTAGATAATCTTTGAGAATATGATTTTAATGTATACATAATATTCCATCCTATCAATATGTCATGGTTTATTTAGACATTTCCTAAGTTTTTGTAAGTTTTTTATTACTATGTATAATCTTATAATGAACACTCTTACTCATAAATATTTATGCATGCCTCTAATTATTTCTTATGGTATATTCTAAGAAATAAAATCACTAAATTAAAGAAAGGAATTACTAGGTTGAAAGTAATTCATGATGTCACCCATCCTTAGAGGTTATGAGACTGTGATTCCAAGATGGGGTGGAAGGTAAGTATGACAAACACTTCATTCTACAGAAAACACCACACTATTTCAGACTGCATCTGAAAACAAAAAGTCAGGATTTCCACTTCCACCTGAAATATCACAATTTGTCTGTCTACACTAAGCATTTTGTAGAGGAAAAGAACGGGTACAGTCTGATCATTTGTGAGGATGGGAAAAATATCTCCAGCATGATGGTAAGTTGACAAACTGCCCAGGTTGTTAGTTGTCATCTCAAAGTAAGCTGACTGTGGTTCATCAGGTCTTACCCAGGATCTGCCTGGTGATTAAACTTTCTGATTATAAGTTCTTTTTTGTCAGCAGTTACTGATTTTTACTTTTTCCCATTGTAGGTAAAAGATGGAGAAGGCAAAACAACTAATGGGATGACAACCATGAGGTTTGGATGTCAAGGAGATACGGCCACTCTATTTTCTTGAATCTTGGATCTCTTCTAATCTTTGGGGCTTAAAATGAAGAGCCCTCCCATTCTACTTATTGTAAATGGGAATTCTCTCTCCCAGAATACCAGGGACTCTGGGGTCAGAAGGCCTTTCCAAGATAGTGAGAGGGAGATAGGCTTACATTTTCATGTGGGATTAAAACATGACCCTGCATCTGTGCATGCCCCCTGTATTCTGCTGCATAAATTCTTTCTGCTAAGTCTTACCCATTTATCTTCCAATCAGAAAAATAACTGAGTACTTCTCTCTCTCTGATCACCAAAGAGAAATTTAGAAGTGAGCAAATAGTCTTTCCTTCATTGTTGGTAGTTGAATATCCTTTAAAGATTTTTCTCTAAACCTGGTATATTATAAATATACCTGGTATATTATAAATTTGAAGTCAAAAGACTTTTGAATCTGGAAAAAGCCAATAGTCTTGTCAGACGGCAAAGGATAGAGATGGAACATGAAGGAAATTACCTGCTCTCTGTGGCAAGTGTTAGACATGGCCACCAAGATCATGTTGTTGCTGTTAAGAATAGTATTTCAGAAGAGAACTTTAACTGATAATTCTGAATTTCACTAAAGAGTAGAATATAACATAATAACTTGTTATGAATATGCTTTAGCAAAAGTAAACATCTCAAAACAAGACAATAGTGGGACAGAGACCCAGAGAGCCATAATCCTCCAGAAGAGGCATTTTTTAGGTCAGTGCAAGATGATCCAAAGTTCGGGAATTAGTATTCATGACTCTAGAGGGTCTTCCATTCTTGGTTTCCTTGGGCTAGAGACCAAGTCAAAAGCTCTCACAACTGAAATTTACCAGAACCCATCCTGATGGGCCAATGTAGGTACCCAGGTTCAGAAGACTGGAAAGATGGTTTGGGAAGAATCCAAAGTTTCTGCACACTCCAAAACACTGATAACAATCTAACATCAGCTGTTAGCCTGAGTTCTGCATATGTTAAATTAGACCTCATTAATAAAAGGATAAGATATCAGTTTTACATAAATGCCATTATGTTTTTCTATATACATAATTATCTTATTTTTTTTTGGTAAAATCTCAGTTGACCAATTCCATCATTGTAAGGGAAAGAAATTAGATGCACCCAAATTGATTAGTGAGGAAACTCAGATTAACATGAGTGGTCATAGTAGTGTCCACCAGCTCGAGATCTGGTAAAGATGTGATAGATAAAACATTCATACTTCAAGAAGAAGTTAGAGACAGCTGAGACTACCAGTTATTTCTTACATGGGAGTTCACTCATTTGTCCAGTTCCCTATACATCATGAACTTTTTATGTGCCAGCCACTATTCGGTAGGCCTTTTACTGTTTTACTTAAATAACACAGAAAAGGCCCCTACTCTCTATTATCAGGGGTCCTGTTCGGGAGTTTGTCTAATGTGTAAATAATGTCTCTACCCTCAGGTTTATAAACACTTTGCACAAAGATGTCAACATCACCCTGGGTACAAATATCTCCTTCAGTGTTGGTGAAGACTATGGTGTGTCTGCTTACAAAACTGTGCAAAGAGGAGAGTAAGAGCATTGCCCCTGTGGATGTTTTACTTTTATCAACGGTTGTATTTTAAATGCTGTCTTTATTTATAGATGGGGAACTTAGGTACATCTTGACTGATTTTGAGTATAGAGAGACTCCTGCACTTTTTCAGCTCTTGCCTCCTTCCTTCAATGTCCCTTTTGTCTGCATGGATACTGAGTGATTGATGTGAAGACCATGCTCTATAGTTAATCCAGACCGTCTCTGTGAGAAGGTTTATTATTGGTTCCCTCCTTCCAAAGGAAGTACCCTTTGGTTCCTCCCATTGCCACCTCATTATTTAGAATTTATCCTCTCAGGCTCACTGCTTTATGCTGTTCCACTAAGTCCTAAGAGTTGCATGAGAAAAGTTCACCTGGACCTAAAGTCCACAAAAGAGGATTTTCACCTTCTTTATTCAGGTTTAAGATTTTTTAAAATGCCTAACAAGCAAGCAATCAAGAGCTCAAACTAGGGGCAGAAACTTGGCATGAAAATAACCCAGTCCTAGAAACATCTTTCTTCAAATAGAAATGGTGACTTGACTGCTTTCTTCTCCACCAGTAGAGAGATGAGATCACTTTCCCTAGAGATGAGAATGCTTTTCTAACCTGTAATGTTTATTCTAACCTAAAATCATTTTGTTCCAGATACCCTGCCGTGCATTGTAGAACAGAAAATAAGGACTTTTCTGTGAATTTGGGTCTGCTAGACTTTGGTGCAGCATATTTGTTTGTTATCACTAATGTAAGTAGCTCACAGGCCCCTCCTCACCACCTCTATTCTGGGATCCTCTTGGTAGGGACAAAGAAACAAGACTCTGTGGCCAGACAGGAACACATATGTATTTCTAATTGAAGGTGATAATTTCCATAATGACTTTAGAAAGCCCATTATCTCTCTCCATAAGGGATGTTAAAATTGATAACATCAGCAACAAGCAAATGGTCTTGGAAATTTATCTTGAGTCATCGCTCAGATGACAGTCTGTTCCAGTCTCATTATGGCCCCAAGAAAACAGATTATTTATGCAAAATTAATTATGTCTTCTCGGTGCATACAGATCTCCTTGCTTCCTGGAAATTTCATCTACTAGCATATAACAGTCTGAAATACAAATGCTGGTAGTAAATGTCAATCTCTACACAAACTTTGTAGAATAAATTAACTGTGTTCCATCAAAAGCAATTGTCTTGGTAATCAGGACAGGGTACCTCTGAATTTTAATTTTGATTATAATTTTGACTTAGTTTTTTATTACTTTTGATATATTATTAAAGATTTAAAAAGATAGCAGGAAAAGGAGAGAACATATCTAGAAATGTGATGAGAACCCAATCTATAAAGTTTTAATTAATTTACAAATTAATTCAATCAATTTGATTCCTTTGGTGTGCCATTTTTGTAATAACCTTATTGGCATATGCCATATGCCAATTCATATGCCATAAAATTCACCCATTTAAAGTATTTAATAGTTTTTAATATATTACTATATTTAATATACAAAAAGAATAATATATGTTCAATGGTTTTTAATATATTCACAGAGTTGTCCAATTTTGGAACCTCATCATCATCCCAAAAAGAAATCCCATCCCCATAAGCAGTCACTCCACCTTTTCTCCCAAACCACTAGTCCTAGGCAACCACTTGTCTATCTATACATTCTTCTATTCTGACATTTTATATAAATGGAATATATATATATATGTATATGGAAGATATATATATATATATATATATCTTTTTATGTCTGGCTTCTTTCACTGAGTGTGTTTTTCAAGACTTACCTGTGTAGCATGGAACAGTACTTATTTCTTTTTATTGCCGAATAATATTTCATTGTAAGGATATAACACATTTTTATTTATCAGATGATGTATATTTGAGTTGTTTCTACCTTTTGACAGTTGTCAATTATGATGCTCTGTGGAAATATGTTTTCATTTCTTCTAGGTATATATATCTAGGAGTGAAATTACTGGGTAAATATGACAATTCTATGTTTAACCATATATGGAACTGCCATACTTTTTCAAGGTGACTGCACCATTTTACATTCCCACTAATAGTACATGTGGGTTGATATTTCTCCACATCCTCACCAGCATTTGTTTTCTGTCTTTTTGATTTAGTGGATGTGAAATGGTTTCTTGTTACAGTTTCAATTTGCATTTCCCTAATGGCTAACAACATTGAGTACCTTTTCATGTACTTATGGCTATTTGTAGATCTTATTTTGGGAAGTGTCTATTCACATCTTTTGCCCAATTTCTAATGGAGTTATTTGTCAAATGTATTTTATGCATGTTTATTATCAGATATATAATTTCTTTTAACTTTCTTGTTGGTATTTGTTGAATCACAAAAATGTTTTAATTTTGATGAAGTCTAATTTATCTATTTTTTCTTTAGTTGATTATGATTTTAGTGTTACATCTAAGAAATCATTGCTGAACCCAAGGTCACATGAATTTATGCCTACTTTTTTTCTTCTGAGAGTTTTATCCACCTTTTCTCCCAAATACCTAAATGTAAGAGAGATTTATCTCTTACATTTAGGTATTTAATTAATTTTGAATTACTAGTGGTATATGGTGTAAGCTAGGAGGTCCACCTTTATTCTTTTGTATGTGTATGTTCAATCACCCCAGCATGATTGGTTTAAAAAACTATTCTTCCCCAATTAAATGGTCTTGGCACATTTGTTAAAAATCAATTGAGCATATATTTGAGGGCTCATTTCTAGATTCTTGATTCTACTTCATTTATCTATGTCTGTCCTTTTGCCAGTACCACATTGTCTTGATTGTTGATGCTTTGTAGTAAATTTTGAATTCAGAAAAGTGTGAGTTTCCAACCTTGTTCTTTTTCAGGATCGTTTGTCTATTCTTGTATCCCGTGTATTTCCACATGAATTTTAGAATCAGTTAGGACCAGAAGCCAGCTGAGATTTTGATAGGGATTACATTACATCTGAAGATCATTTTTTGGGAGTAGTACAGTCATCTTAATACTATTAAGTCTTCTGATCAGTGAACATAAGCTGTCTTTCCATTTATTTAGGTCTTTAATTTTTTTCAATAATATTTTGTACTTTTCAGGTATGAATTCTACATTTATTTTGT
This sequence comes from Arctocebus calabarensis, assembly GCA_963573935.1. Taxonomy (NCBI): domain Eukaryota; kingdom Metazoa; phylum Chordata; class Mammalia; order Primates; family Lorisidae; genus Arctocebus; species Arctocebus calabarensis. The sequence continues at coordinate 12,038 of CAUYON010143930.1, forward strand.
TAAATTTGTTCCTAAGTATTTTATTCTTTTTGAAACTTTTGTTAATGGAATCATTTTCTTAATTTCATTTTCAGATATTTCATTGCAAATTATAGAAATACATTTTATTTTTGTATACTGATGTATCCTGCAACCTTACTGAACTCATTTATTAGTACTAGTAGTTTTTAAAGTAGATCTCTTACTGAAAATGGGGATAGCTTTACTCCTTTCTTTTCAATTTGGATGCCTTTTAGTTATTTTCCTTGCCTAACTGCTCTGACTTAAATCTGTAGTACAATGTTGAATAGAAGTGGTGAGAGCAGACATCCTCTTAGGGAAAGAGCATTCAGTGTTTTGTGATTAAGTAGGTTACCTGTGGTTTTTCATAGATACCCTTTAACAGCTTGGAGAAACTCCTTTCTGTTCCTAGTTTGTTGAGGATATTTTTGTTTTACCATTAATAGGTATTGAGTTTTATCAAATGCTTTTTCTTGCATTTATTGAGATGATAATATGTTTTTGCCCTTTATTTTATTTTATATGATATATTACATTTATTGATTTTCAGATATTAAACCAGCCTAAAAGCCAATTAATTTCCTAGGGATGCTGTAGCAAAGCATCACAACCTGAGTGACTTACAGAACATAAATTTATTGTTTCACAATTATGGAGGCTAGAAGTCTCAGATCAAAGTACTAATAGGGTTTGTTCCTTCCGAGGACCATGAGGAAGAATTTGCTCTATGCCTCTCCCATAGCTTCTGGTGGTTTTCTGGAAGTATTTGGTATTCCTTGGTGTGCAGAAGAATCCCTTTAATGTCTACCTTCAACTTCACATGGTGTTTTGTTATGTACCTGTCCAGGCAATATTCCTCCCTCCCCTTTTTTAATAAGAATATCTATCATATTGGATTGAGCCCACACTAATGACCTCATTTTAATTTGACTAATTACATACACAGCAACTGTATTTCCAAATAAGGTCACATTCTGAGGTACTGAGTATTAGGACTTTAGCATGTAAGTGTTAGGAGACACAATTCAGCCATAACACTTGCATTGCTGATGTTATTCCATGTTTTTGTTGTTGTTATTCTGTCTCTCATCTGCTGCTCAAGATAAATGTCATATGTATTATTTCTGAATACCAAGATCTAATAAATATTTACATTAGAGGTCATAAATTGAGGGTCTGGCAACCTTCCTTTCAGAGTCCTATCTTGTATAACCTGCACAATATTAATAAAAATAATAAATGAATGAATTGACAATATTTAAAATTCAAGAGATTTCAGCTGAGAAATTGGATTTTTGACATTTCTTGGAGGGAAAGAATGAAAAAATTTTTATGACAGATAGTACTGTGTCAATTGGTTGGTGCTATAGGGGCTGTGCCCTTTAGATGGACCTGTGCTGTCCATTTTATCACAGTCTCCATCTGACTTATGGGCATTTAAGTATCTGACCTTGATTTAGAAGCTCTGACCATGGTTTTCTTTTATGCTGAGAAAACACAAACAGATGACAAGGCATTATTTAAACTTTCAGCTAACGAAAAACAGAACTTTTCCCTTACTATTTTGAACCCAATGGCCTTTTGCCTTAGAGAATGAAAGGCATTTAGATGTCAAAGACTTAATCTCAAAGATTTTTTACTTTTAATTCTGCTATTTTTTTATCTCTAGATATTACATCTACCACCTAATAAGGGCTTTAATTTAAAAATAGATATATTTTTTAAAATAAAAAGGCAATAGTAGCAAGAGTATACATACAACAAACCATAGCTAAAAATATGCATATAGTAAAAGTACTTTTAGACCAAAAAAAAAAAAAAAGATCTGATCTTAGAATCACATATATTTGGTAATTTTTTTTTTTTTTTGAGACAGAGTCTCACTCTGTTGCCCTGAGTAGAGTGCTGTGGCATCATCATAGCTCACAGCAACCTCAAACTCTCAGGCTCAAGCAGTCCTCTTGCCTCAGCCTCCTGAGTAGCTGGGACTACATGTGTGTGCCACCATGCCTGGCTAGTTTTTCTGTTTTTAGTAGAGACACAGGGTCTTGCTCTTTCTCAGTCTGGTTGCAAACTCTTAAACTTGAGCAATCCACCTGCCTACTCTCCCAGAGTGTTAGGATTACAGGCATGAGCCACATATTTGGTCAACAAAAATTGACCCTGAAAAAGTTCTTTTTGACCAAATTTTAGAAAAAAATTACTATTTTTGACAAAATTTAGATATGTAAAATTCGAGTTAAAAAATAATTGTCAGTAAATAGATTGCAAAATAGTAGATGGTGCATATGTTTAAAATTTGATCAATAAAATCTTCTATGTAAGAATGACCAAGAAAATAATTCATTCTGCTAAAAGTAATTTCAGTAAAACAAAAATTAAAAATAGAACATGTTAAAAACAATTTAATTATACTTACATAGAAAATGGAATAAGGAATTAAACTGTTCTCAAGAAAATGTTTCTGAAAAATTATTTTGTTTGTATAACTCGAATGCTATTTTATGTTAAACATTGTCCAAGATCAAAATGTCCAATAGGTCCAAATGTTGGCACTTCAAACTGCAATATCAAACTATTATACCATTTAAGATTTCTGTCAGTAATGGTATCTGACTGAATCCCAGTGAGCAAGTGTTAATGTTACCAAAGGAAATTTCAAGAAGCAGGAATTGTGCAGAAACGCTCATTCTCCTAAGATAGCAGAAGGACAAAAATACAAAGAAGGGATGAATGTAAGATCATAGAATGAGATAATTAGGAATATTTACTTGGTAATGACTGATAAGCGCATTTCTTCTTTCTTCCACAAAGACCAGTCAGGGTCTTCAGGCCTGGAAGATGGAAGACATACCAGCCAACAAAATGTCCATTGCCTGGCAGCTACCACAATATGCCCTGGTTACAGCTGGGGAAGTCATGTTCTCTGTCACAGGACTTGAGTTTTCTTATTCTCAGGTAAGTTTCTGCACCTAGAAAGTAGAAATGGAGATAATGCTTGGAGCCTGGTGAATTTTAATTCTAGCACTGCCTTAAATAGGTATATGATCCTGTCCAAGACCTCCATCTCCTTTGGCCTTGAGTTTCTTATACATGTATGTGAATCTAAACAAATATGACCTTTACATCTTGACTCCACCGATCATGACCATATAGCATAGTAGTCTGTGTTATTTGGACTCTGGGAAAGAATACTTAAAGATTAAAACCATGGGGCAATGGAGTCAGACTGCTCATGTTCAAATTTTGGCTACCTGACCTATTGGATAACTTTGAGCAAGTGAATTGTTATTTCTTTATATATGAAATATATGTTTTCTTTATATATGAAATAAGAATCTAATAGAACTTATCTCTTGGGGTTGTCATAAAGATTATATGATATAATGAATTAAAATGTTCAGTTAAGAGCTGCATTTTATTACTGTTAATATTACTGTTACCATTATTTATTAATGTTAACATCTTCAATCTGATAGATGAACTTAGTTGGGGGAAGTTTCCATCTGGAAGCATTTATGGGAAAAAATTCATGGATAGACTCATAGGGCATAGGGTGGGGTAGGGAGTTTGCTTACTTTCAAGTGTGTCCCCCCCTAGGCGCCTTCTAGCATGAAATCTGTACTCCAGGCAGCTTGGTTGTTGACAGTTGCAGTTGGGAATATCATCGTTCTTGTTGTGGCACAGTTCAGTGGCCTGGTACAGGTAAGTATCTGAGAGAAGCAGAAGTTCACATCTACCCAAAGTTTTCCCTCCAACTTTCTCTTCTCTCTTTACCTCCATCTTTCTGCCTCCCACAGCCCTCACTCTGTTATAACAAGAGATTGATTAGATAAACAAACAGACTTTGTCAGGAAAATAGATGTATGCAAGTGGTAATAATGACCACCAGATACCTATGTGAGGAAATTCCAGTTAAACCTAGTCTTCTGACAAGTGTGCTTAAACTGATGATCTAGGACATTCTGCTCCCTAGTCCTGATCCAGTAAGTATCCCTTTAGTTTTAGGTTTCTCCATATTCTTCTCTTATACTTATTTTTCCTTGCAGTGGGCTGAATTCATTTTGTTTTCCTGCCTCCTACTGGTGGTCTGCCTGATCTTCTCCATCATGGGCTACTACTATGTTCCTATAAAGCCAGAGGATGTGCAGGGTCCAGCAGATAAGAAATTTCCCCAAACCCAAGGGGATATGATCAACTTAGAGACCAAGAAGACAAAGTTTTGATGACTCCCTGGACTCTGTCCTGATCTCAATTCCTGGTCCTGGTCTAAGCCATCATCCATCTTCAAGCATTTTTTTTTCTCCTAGTGGGTTACGCATTGTATTTGAGTTGATCTTCTCCACCTTTCTCCTATGATAGAGGCATTTCTAGGACTGCCTTTTTCAGTACATCTTTAAACAAGGTCCCGGATCTGTCAGTGAACTAGCAAACCTTGTGCAGTGTTGCTAAAGCTGGCCTGGTATCTCCTAATGGCCATGAAAATATAACTGTAAAAGTGAGATCAATCTCCATGGGTATGCAAAGTTATATGGGAATTCCCTTACAAGTACCTGCCCTTTAGAACTGATAAGCCTGTTTTTTGAGGTGCTTACTGATTTAGGGGCAAAAGTGCAAAATAGTAGAAATGATTATTTCAATGATGATTCAAGTTTCTTTAAGGATTCTATTCACAAGGACCTCAAGAGTCCTTGATCTGGTCCATGTAGGAGCTGCCTTTTCAGCTATCCAGGTTTGATAAAACATTAATAAATTTTTCAGTACAGATGGTAGAAGACAGAATGCAATTTTAGCAACACAGGAGAGATATATTTTTCTGATTATTTCAATATTTTATCTTTTTATCCTAATACCCATTTTTCAGTACTGGTAGATCCTAGCACCCAGAGTAAAGATAATAAACATTAGCAAACATGTTCTGGAGAACAGGAATAGGCATAAATTATAGAAATCCTGGTGAGCCATTTATCCTTTTAAAATGCACATTCCTCTTAGGAACTCAGTATTTCAGCCCTGGGTTATGTTCTTCTATGGACAATTGTATATATAGTAATTATAATTTTGAAACCTTGTCTTATCAATGTTGCTGAACCAGATTTTTCTTATTATTACATTTTGTCTTGCCTATAGCAATAAACTTGCAATAACAATATTGTTTTTAGAAGTACAACTTTTGTTTTGTAATTATTTCATTTAGTCTCAAAGTAGTGGTTCTGTTTTGATAGTTTTTTCCTGATTTGCTTTTCCCATAATTTTAAAATATTATTTCTTCCTTTAGGTCTGGAAATTCCCATTTTATTTAAAAACATTTATACACATACATGTGTTTATCCTTTAGGTTTAATGTTCTAAAATGACAATATGCAACAGATGGGAATTGTCCAGTTTTTTATTATTGTTTTTATTATTAAATCATAGCTGTGTATAAGAGTGCAATCAAGGGGTAAAATGTGTTTCATATACAATCTTAACTATTTTCATCAAACTGATTAACATAGCCTTCCTGGCATTTTCTCAGTTATTATATGAAGACATTTGTATTCTGCATTTACTAAGGTTTGCCTGTACCCTTCTAAGATGCACCGTAGGTGTGGCCCCATGATTCCCAATTTAAATGTTTTATGTACATATCAAGATAAGTTGTGAACTCCTCCAAGAAAGAGATCATCTTTGTCATATGTTTTAATTTTATCTAGGATACCTCTCAAAGGACTTTTTTACATATTTGAGCTTTCATATATATTTATTGCATGGGTATCACATATATAAGCTAAATATATCAATATATATATATAAAGTGTGCGTATTCATAATCTAGCTCATATACCTTTAATTAATACTTTTATGCTTGGTATGATTCCAATTTTGATCAGGTTTTTATTTTTTTGCTAGGAAGTAAAAAACAAAGAAAAATAATTTAGATTCTTAAAAAGACCCATACTTGACTTTTAAACATTAATGATGCTATATATTCCTAAGCTGTATGCAAAAATGTGGTTTAGAAATGCCTGTTTTAAAATACCGTGAAAAACCTTTGATGTGGCTCGGCACCCCTGGCTCAGTGGGTAGGGTGCCAGCCACATGCACCGGGCAGGTTCAAGCCTGGCCCAGGCCTACTAAACAACAATGACAACTGCAACAACAACAACAACAAAAATGGCCGGTCTTTGTGGCAGGCGCTTGTAGACCCAGCTACTTGGGAGGCTGAGGCAGGAGAATCGCCTGAGCCCAGGAGTTTGAGGTTGCCATGAGCTATGATGCCACAACACTCTGCTGAACGTGACATAGTGAGACTCTGTCTCAAAAAAAAAAACCTTTGATGTGAGCAAAAGAGAGAATTTCAGTTTATAGAAATCTCAGAATAGTAGGATAAAATAAGAACAAAAGAACATAAAATGATATGATGTAACAATGACAAGTCTACCTGAGACAGGATGCAGACCCCTAGTATTATATATTTTGATTCCCTAAATAAACTTCATTTCCCTATAACATGAAAATTCTCCATTATTCTTTCGCACTGTGTCAGACAGTCTCTTCAGCAGACTCGAGTCTAAACAGGCACGATTTGCTTTGATATTGAAAGGTGAAGGGGCAAATCCTAGAAGGCTCCCTCATGAATTTCTCAGGCAGGTCTCTTTAACCCAATGTTCTTTAGACGTGCCAACTCAAGTAAATGTGTGAGGAACAAAATCAGCTGTCCAGCCAGATGCTAGGGTGCTGCCTTAATCTCACCCCAGTATCAAGGGTGATTGTTTTTTATGAAGTAGAAGTAACTCCAGAGGAAAAGAGAACTGCTGCAATTTGTCTGGATCTAAGATTAGGCTTCAACACATTCTATGAAAGGCTCGAATTGGGATGAATCCCTTGAGTCTCTGCCACATCTGGTGAAGAAGTTGATTTGGCATGCTGCCCGAGTTTGATCTGTTCTCAATTATTGTAGACTAATCATTCTCAGCTGTATTTACTTCTTTTCTAGCTTATTCTTAAATTAACACCAAATATAGTATAAATCCCCTTCTTCCCATTGCACATTCGCCATCAGCCTCTTGGTGACACCAATACTCCAGACACTAATAAACACACTCAGAGTTTCAAAGTTCATTATCATGCTTTCCCCAGTGGCTACTCCTCGTTTGCATTTCTCTCCCTCCCTCTTCATTTCAATGAGTGTCAACTATGGGAACATGGCCCGTTTAAGACCTAAAGTTGCATCCCATTATATATGTTCTGGTTCCTTTAGTACCAAAAGTAAATGATCTTTGCTTTATAATTACTCCTTTAGTAAACGGTCAGGGGGTAGTATAGACAGAAGAACAACAAACCAAATTATCCTATACTTCACATTTTAAAATAATGGATTATTAAACCAAAAATTTTAATTACATTGCTTTACTGAGAGAGACACCATTAAACACCACTAATTACAGATCAGAAAATGATAGTAGGAAAGAATCCCACTGTAACACCATTGTAACATATTGGCAAAAAGGAAAAAAAAAATAAGAAAGCCTGATATTATCATTTTTGACACATTCATCCAAAAAAAAGGAAAACAGGGTTTTGAGCTTTTCCTCAAAAGTATAGAGGTAACTTGATAGCTTTCTATGATCCAGTTTGTGGGGGGTTTTATAACTAAGACTTTAAAACGTAACATAAATGCACATTTAAAACAAAAGGACTCATGGAATGGAAAATATCCCTGGTACGGAAAGAGAAGAAAAGGGGCTCAATAATTTCAAAGAAATTGGTTTTTTACCATAAAAATATGAGGAGAGTTTATTGCTTTCCTAACACAATATAGTGAAATTTCTACCCCAGATAGAGCACTTCCTTCTCCATTCATATGGGGTTCACAGTGACATTTTAATTCTCATCTTTTTGACTTCTGTCCATTTTGGCTACCTTATGCATACTATCCTTTATTCCCTTATAACAGCATAAACTTTTTACTCAAGCCATCTGAACATGCATCCTAGTATGATTTTGGAAGTTTATTAGTTATGCTTAATGAATCTTAGCCTACAGTGTAGAAAGCGTGTTCTTGTGTCTCTGTATTTGTTCATTTTAAGTGTTTCAAGAAATGAATTTTGTCGCTGCATAATGCGATATGACAATTTCATGTCTTATTGTGCTTTTTAAACTGATGGAACTTGTCTACTAAGAGAGATGTTTTGAAAGTTAACAGCTTCAGAACTCCAACTCCAGTAAATTCATATTATTGATGATGTGACCTACAGTAAGGACAAGGAAACACTGGGTCAAGTGCTAAAAAGAAAACAGGGTTTCTGAGCTCCAAATCTACTTCATTGTTAAGAAATGAAGTTCTTTGTACTTAAGACGGCAATTTTTAAGTGAGATGGTAAAAAATAAATTTTTCTTTTGAGTTTTTTCAAATGAAACTGGCATATCTCACAATACACCCGACTCATGTCCTCCAGTATTTAATGTGTTTATGATAACTAAAACTTTACTTGCTGTACAATAAATGTGGAAATAGAACTATAAAATAACTTTACAAAAATGAAAGTAAATATTTTCCAGAATATTTATGAGCTAAGTTTTGTGAGAAAATGAGCAGGGCAAATCAAAGTTATGTGATGTTATTTGTTAATGGAGGTGAATGCAGGTAATGTTATTTGCTAATGCAGGTGTCTCTCAATAAAGACTAGGCAATTACTACAAGTTGTAAAGAATAGATGTTTAAAATACAATTGACATGATATTAGCCCATGGGGGGCAGAGGTAACTAAATTCTTAAGATAATCTCCACACTTTATTTTGCTATTCATCTCATTTATATATAAATATTATGCCATATATATAGTGTTCTAACTTTATTATATACATCTAATGATAAGAAAGCCATTTGGATTTAATTTTTAAATGTAAGCATTTATTTAAATGTAAGCATTTACTACAATAAGCGTTTGTTTGTTGTTTCTTTGTTTGTTTTTTAGCTTTTCCTCCTCTTTGTTGGGGGAAGACGGAATCCTCCTCATCATCTTCCTTGTCTCATCATTTTCCTTGTTTAATTATCTTTGTTGTTGAAATAACATGGGGAGGTCTCATCTTGGGACTCAGAGCAGTGAGAGGTATCATTGCTGGGATGGCAACTCTTTGGGACCTGGAACTGCCCGGTTGCTAAGGCTAATTCAGTATCCAAGCAAAACCCTTGGTTTACTACCCTTGATTGGGGTAGGGTGGCACCAGGGTTCCAATTGAAATTTGAAACTGATTGGGTAGGTTTAGGAAGTAGTCCCTGATCTAGCCAAGAAGGTCCTTTGGAGATGGCTGTGATATAACCTCGCAAAGCCATTGGCACCAGGGACTTAGCACGTCTCACGTCTTCTGGAGAGCAATTGCCTGACTCCAGGCCCAAGGACATTCCCATCCGCTTCAGTAGTTCTGTGTCATCATGGATCTGAAAGGCGTGGTCAAAATTAAAGAGATATTTAAACTTATCACTGGAGATGCTGCAATCTATGACTGTTTCTTTGTCTGCAGTGATGAGTTTAAAAGGCAGCTGGACGGTGGTGTTCAGAGGTGGAGGTCTCTGATTCTGCTGTTCTTTTTGACGATTTCTCTGCACTAGGTTTTTGAAAGCAATTTGGTATAGGAGAAGCTCTTGCAGCTCAGCCCGCTTCTCCTTTATCCGTTCTATCCGCTTCTGCTTCTCTATCTCCAGTTTTTCATATTCCTGAATACAATTGATAGGTAGGCCAATCCACTTGATTACTTTTCTATTCTTTGAAATTATGTTCATTGCCAGCAGCACATTTAAAGCATCATAAACTCTTCGCCTAATGTTCTTCTCTTCATAAGACGGCTGAGAATCTGCTGTCAAATTGTGATTTGGATTGGTGAGCTCTGACACCAGCTCATCAGCTACCTCATTATATGACGTTGTGCCTTTTTGCTGAAGTTTCTCACACACTTTCATTGAAAAATGCCTCAAGCCTTTTCCACTTCTATCTCCTTGTTTGCTTCGTTTACTTTCTGAAAAATCAGAATTTGTAAATTCTCTCGCCCGTTTGCTATCACTAGCAGGGAGCCAGCCAGCAGCTTCTGCTACCTGTGTCTGAGTAATCATTGCTGGTGCAAGGATGTATGGATTCCTAATCAGGACATTTCCTGTACTGGTTAGACTCTGTGGTGTGCTCATGATTATTTGGGGTCCCAAATTTAAATTTATTGGTTCTAAGGTAAAATCTTCTTTGGTGAGTTGGTGCGAGGAACTGGAAATGCAACAAATGAAATGTTATCTGGTCTGAGGAAGCATGCATTTGACTGCAGTACCAACAGCACTCTACACAATAAATAATTTTTGAGAATTTACTATATGCTACTTGTACATGGAGGTAGAATTTTGAATAAGACATTCATAACCTGCGTCTTAATTAAGGTTACAGCTTAGTGGTTTTGCGTTCACTGTATTTCTTAATTCTTCAAAGGCCAATTGCCAGACCAATCTCCTTTGACCAATAGCTATCTGATCAATACAGGTGTGATCTGTGGCTTTCCCACACAGAATTTGTTTAGAAGAGATCTCATCAGAGGTGTCCCTGCCAATGTTGCTAGTATCTCTTGTTTCCCTACAGAACATGCCAACCCAGATTACTTGAACTAAACTAATTCAATTTGGGCTTTGCTTTTTACTTAAGTTAGTTTGCACTTCAGGAGGACATGCTAACATCCTAAGAAAAAAGACACTGCATTTATGTCTTCCTTTTTCATTCTACCTCCCTTTAATTCAGCTGGGCTATTATGTCTTTCCCATTACTTTGCTACCTGGCTTGGTGGATAAGAATGTATAATGTATCTTTCAGAGATGAGAAGACAGAAGCACTGTTTTTTGGTCTTTGCCATCTTAGACAAGTTATGTAGCATGTCTTTTTTTTTTCATTATTTAATGAGGTGTAATTGATATAAGATAAACTACATGTGTTTAAAACATATAATGGATTTGACACATGTGTGTACCTGTAAAGCTAGTATCACATTTCATGTAATACATGTAAACATATGAATAACCTCAAAGATATTTTCATATGTCCTTATGTTATTTAGCATTCTAAACCCTACATTCTTCATCTGTAAAGGTAGGTGTAATTACAACACCCTCCGCTGTCATAAAAGTTAACAAAATATAGACAGCATAAAATGTAGCAGTAGACTGCTTTGTGTTAGACTCATCCCCATTTCATATTTAATGAATATTAATGAATAATCAAGTTCTCACTGAATCTACTGCTTTGTGTTTTCCATTTTTTCCCCCAAATGATCCAAATCTTTTCTCACATTTATAAGCCTGAAAGTCTTTAACCTAACCTGTACACAAATATGCTGAACTAGCTGAAGAGGAGAGAGAGGTCTATGTTTTAGCCCTGGAACCATTTGATAGCTGAACAAATGTCTGTGTATGATTGTGGAAAGGAGGGTGTCATCAAGGGCATGAATGTCAATACTAGAAGTGGGTCTGAACTTAATCAACAGCTGAAACCAGGACATGGGCATTTATAAAATTCTGTCATCAAGGAAACTACTATCTGATGAAACAAGATGGATTAGAGAGATACTTATCTCCCAAAAGAAAGTTGCATTTACCTGAGTCTGTATGGAGTCATGTAGTTCAAAAAGTATTCAAAGTAAAATGTCTGAAATTCATCCCTTGTAGAAGAGACTGTTCATGCATACCTGTATAGTAAAGAAAAGGGAAGTAGCAGCTATCTTAAGGAACCCTTTCACATTCGAGAAAAGGAATGGATATAGAAGAGAAATGGATAAGCATGAGGTCTGACAATTAAGTTGGTGAACTCATCCTAGAAAAAGTGGTATGTATCACATTGCTGTATATCACTATGGTCACTTTTGAAGTACTCCCCTTGGCCATCTGACGATTGTAATATTATTCAGCAATGAGGTATGTAGCATTTGTTTCTAGGATAAGTTCTCAAACTTAATTGTCCAACCTCATATAATGACAACACTGATGGTCATTCCAGAAAAAGAGTTAAAACTTGTTTTGAAGGATGGACGAAGTGCTGGCATCAGTGCATAGCATCCCAGGGGGAGTATCTTAAAGGTAGCTGTAGTAATATTCAGCAATGGGGTATGTAGCACTTTTTCTAGGATAAATTTGCAAATTTAATTGTCTAACCTTGTATATCACATTTTACAGAGTTAAAAGGAAATTCATGCCTGTTGTAATAATTCTGTAATTTAAAGCCTGCCATATAGTTAGGTTGTTTTTAATTCAGTTTTTATAGCTTTCTAATTATTATTACATTGCTACTATAAGTATTAGTTTTTTAGAGACAGGGTCTCATTCTGCTACCCAGGTTGGAGTGTAGTGGTATGATCATAGCTCATCGAAATGTTGAATTCCTTAGATTCAAGTGATCATCTTCCCTTAACCTCCAGAGTAAGAGGACTATAGATACATGCCACCATGTTCTGCTGACGCTTTAAAATTTTTTTGTAGAGGCTCAGTGTTCATAGCTCAATGGTTAGAGCACCAGCCACCGGGGCTGGTGGGTTCAAACCAAGCCAGGGCCTGCTTAAACAATAACAACAATAACAAAATAAATAAATAAATAAATAAATAAATAAATAAATAAATAAATAAATAAAATAGACTTGGCGCCAGCCACATACACCAATGGTAATGGGTTTGAAACCAGCCTGGGCCAGCTAAACAATGAGAACTGCAAAAACAACAACAACAACAAAAACCAGTGTGACATTGTGGCAGGCACCTGTAGTCCCAGCTACTCAGGAGGCTGGGGCAAGAGAATCCCTTAAGCCCAAGAATTTGAGGTTGCTATGAGCTGTGATGCCATGGCACTCTACTGAGGGCGATGTCGTAAAACTCTGCCTCAAAAAAAAAAAAAATAAAAAAAAAGAAAGAAAGAAAGCCCAGAGTTGTGGCCAGCATCTAAAGAAAGAAAGAAAGCCCTGAGTTGTGGCCAGCTCTATAGTCCCTGCTACTCCAGAGGCTGAGGTAAGACAATCGCTTAAAAGTTAGCGGTTGCTGTGAGCTGTGATGCCACAGCACTCTACTGAGGGTGATGTGATGAAACTCTGCCTAAAAAAAAAAAAAAAAAAAGAAAGAAAGAAAGCCCAGAGTTGTGGCCAAAGTCTATAGTCCTAGCTACTTAGGAGGCTGAGGCAAGAGAATTGCTTAAAGAGTTTGAGGTTGCTGTGAGCTATGACGCCACAGCACTCTACCCAGGGTGATGTAGTGAGACTCTGTCAAAAAAAAGAAAGAAAGAACAAAAGAATGAAAGAAAGAAAGCCAGCCCTGAGTCGTGGCCAGCTCTATAGTCCCTGCTACTCCGGAGGCTGAGGTAAGACAATCGCTTAAAGAGTTAGCGGTTTCTGTGAGCTGTGATGCCACGGCACCATACTGAGGGTGATGTTATGAAACTCTGCCTAAAAAAAAAAAAAAAAAAAAACAAGAAAGAAAGCCCAGAGTTGTGGCCAAAGTCTATAGTCTTAGCTACTTAGGAGGCTGAGGCAAGAGAATTGCTTAAAGAGTTTGAGGTTGCTGTGAGCTATGACACCACTACACTTTAACCAGGGTGATGAAGTGAGACTCTGTCAAAAAAAAGAAAGAAGGAAAGCCCTGAGTTGTGGCCAGATCTATAGTCCTTGCTACTCAGGAGGCTGAGGTAAGAGAATCGCTTAAAGAGTTAGAGGTTGCTGTGAGCTGTAACGCTACTGCACTCTACTGAGAGTGATTTGATGAGACTCTGCCTCAAAAAAAAAAAAGAAAAGAAAAGAAAGAAAGAAAGCCCAGAGTTGTGGCCAGTGTCTATAGTCCCAGCTACTCAGGAGGCTGAGGCAAGAGAATCGCTTAAAGAGTTTGAGGTTGCTGTGAGCTGTGATGCCACAGCACTCTACTGAGGGCAATGTGATGAAACTCTGCCTCAAAAAAAAAAAAAAAAGCAAGAAAGAAAGCCCAGAGTTGTGGCCGGAGTTTCAGCTACTTGGGAGGCTGAGGCAAGAGAATCGCTTAGAGAGTTTGAGGTTGCTGTGACCTATGACACCACGGCACTCTAGCCAGGGTGATGTAGTGAGACTCTGTGAAAAAAAAAAGAAAGAATGAACAAAAGAATGAAAGAAAGAAAGCCCTAAGTTGTGGCCAGCTCTATAGTCCCTGCTACTCAGGAGGCTGAGGGAAGAGAATCACTTAAAGAGTTTGAGGTTGCTGTGAGCTGCAATGCTACAGCACTCTACTGAGGGTGATGTGATGAGACTCTGCCTCAAAAAAGAAAGAAAGAAAGAAAGCCCAGAGTTGTGGCCAGCATCTATAGTCCCAGCTACTTGGGAGGCTGTGGCAAGAGAATTGCTTAAAGAGTTTGAGGTTGCTATGAGCTATGACACCACGACACTCTACCAAGGGTGATAAAGTAACACTCTGTCTCAAAAAATATATATATTTTTTAAACCAATAATAAATATGATTTCAGCAGAGAAGGAAATGAAAATAAGTTTGTTCTATGTTGCTTTTCTCTAAACACAAATTGGAAATTAGAAAAAGGTAAGATTATAATTATGACTTCAATCAAACAAAAAATCTGCCTATGTTATACCTCTCACTACTAAAGTGCTAAATCTCACAGCCATGTGTCAGCTAGCATGTTAATCATAACCTTAAACAGGCTATCATCAGCACTGGAACTTTTCTGTTTATGAAAGGAAACATTCTGTAAAATCTGACCACATGGTACTGTTCAATGATGTTCATGCAAATAAACCAGTGAAGGTATTATTCATAGCCTTAATTTTTTCAGTTATTATTATTTACTTTTTTAATCGGTTAATAAAAGCTGTATGCATTTATGCTGCATGATTAATATTTTGAAACATGTGTACATTGTAGAATGGCAGATGGAGGTAACACAGCCCTAATTTGGGCAGTCATTTCCTAAAGGCTTTCTTGATGTCACTTTGCAATTATTTCAAATAATCATTATTTGAAACAATTAAGTTTAATGTAAAAACAAGAAAAAATAGTTTACTTTTGATAACTTAGGAGAAAATTATTGTCGCTCCCATAAATTAATTTCGATCAAGGTTTTATAATTTCAGTAATCCTCTGTTAATCCTCACTCTCTGCAAACGTTAAATGTGGAAATACAGAAGAAAAAGGTGAAGTGACCCCAAATACAACTTCACTTCCCAGCAAGAGCCTCAAGCCTTACTAAAGCTAACAGTAGCAGTCAAGCAACAGCAAATTTCTGTGGGAATATCTGACTGTAACAGCTATTAAGAAATTTGCAGTATTCTGTTTGCCAAGAAGTCAACTTAATCTTCAGTGTCACAATGCAAGTTAAGATTTCTTAAATACAGTTTCAAAGATTTTTCCATGATTTGTTTTTCCTGAGCGAATAGTGAGCTTAAAAGACTAAAGCGAACTTGTCCCTATTTCATTAAAGTATGTCATCAGACTTCTAATCTCTAAGCCTTTAAATGATAAGTGGTTGTTACCAAGGAAAAGTCCTCGGCTCGTCCAATGAAGGTGAACGACCTATATACGAAGATTTAGGGGTCTGGGGAATCTCAATAGAGTTAATACACACCAGCCGGCACCTCTCCTACCAACTCCCCACACGGCTAAACTGCCCTCTGCTTCCTGCATTCGGCTCTGGGGAAGTGCTGCTAGTTCAAACAGGAATCAAACAGTTGCCCGAAAGTGTGAGATCAGCAGTGTGTAGTCAGCGGGCGTCCAGGCATCGGGCCAGCCCCCTCGGCAAAGCCCCCCTCATAGCGAGAAAAGGCGCTCACCGTTGTGTTCGGCGTATCCCCAGCTGAGCCTCGACATGGTCCCTCGGGTAGAAGGCAGAGGAGGATGTGGCAGGCAGAGCAGCCAAGGAGCCGGCAGGCGCGCGGGCGGGAGCCAGTTGAGGGCGGGGACCGCAGGGTGCAGCGGCACAAGCGCGAGCCCTTGAACCCCAGGGCTGGGGCGCTCCGGACCTCGCCCTCCAGGGGGCGGCGGCGTACTGGGAAGTCGCCCGCGCTCGCGCGAGGAGCCTGCGCCAGCCGGCGGAGTTTGTCTTAGTCCTGGGGCGAAGGTCCCTCCGAGTGTCAGTCTGGACTCAACAATGGGAGGTTGGGTTAGAGAGAGTCAGACGGAAAGAGAAGGGTTTTCAGAGGAGATTTTCTGCCTTCTGAAAAGTAGTCATTCTGGAAAGTGTTACCTAGAGGGCTATCCTAGAAATAAACGAGTCCGCGGGGCCTGGAGCTTCCGGGCTGGGAGGTGAGGACCCTGGTGGAGGTAGATGATGGTGGTTGCGGTAGTGATTTACAAGTACAGAACAATAATGGCAATGGTGGTAATAGCCAGTAACTATTTATTAAGGGTTTATCGTGGGCCACAGTCTTAGACGTTTATCCACTTTTCCCAATAGATCCACTCAGCATTCCCTTGAATGTGACTCGGAATTAGGAGAATAAGGAAAGAAAGTTCAATAGATGCTTAATGACGCCCCCTAGGTCACACAGCTAATAGCTGCTGGAGGTCACTCTTAGAAAGGGATGGAGACCACCTCCTGCCCCCCATGGGCTGTCTCTTCTCGCATTCACCCGTTTCCCTGCCTCTTATTCTCACACTTGACTCTGGGGAATGAGATCCCTCAATTTTGCCTTCCTGATCTCAAGAAAAAAGGTTTGCAGGCCATCTTTTCCTACATGCGTGGTAGGCTTGCAGACCCAAGACTAAAGGCCGAACTAGCTGCAGAGCCTTGAATTTCCGGCCTCAAGTAGTGGGTGTTCTAGGTCTGAGTAAGACGTTAAGAGCACTGTGTGACTTTGCAAGATTATAATTACTGTTCCAGCTGCCTGAGGGTTTGAGTTAGGTCAATTGAAATTTCGAATTGCTACAATATTTGGTTGGGAAGAAATAAAAGCAAAGGTACAAAAGAATATATATATATATATATTTTTTTTTTAAGAGAGAAAACTAAGAATTTGTATACCTAGTTTCATATTTTGCCAAAAAAAAATGTGAAGGATAAACCACAAATTAACAAAAATGGTTTCTTATACAGGATGAGTATGAATGGGGTGGAGGGACAAGAATGAGAGGGAAACTCCTCAGTAAATCTTTTTAATCCTTAGTCGTAAATGTTTTGCATTTGAAAAAAAATTAAATCAAAGAGAATTAAAAAGCAAACCCTAAAATGAATTCAAATGGAAACAAATGAAATTAATTGTATATTGAATTGATATAACAATTCAGAAAAAGTCAAATAATGTTCTAATACAATAATCTGGTTGTATATACTGAGTAGGATATATAACACATTGAGAAGAACTACAAGAAAATATTGAATTTTACCAGTAGGGTGGGAGTTTTTTGTTTTGTTTTGTTTTGTTTGTTTTTTGTTTTTTTTTTGAGACAGAATCTCAAGCTGTCATTCTTCAGTAGAGTGCCTTGGTGTCACTAGTTCACAGCAACCTAAAAACTCTTGGGCTCAGGTGATTCTCTTTCCTCAGCCTCCCAAGTAGCTGTGACTACAGGCGCCAGCCACACTGCTCGCCTATTTTTTTGTTGCAGTTGTCACTGTTGTTTTAGCTGGCCCAGGCCAGGTTCGAACCTGCCAGTCTTGGTGTATGTGGCTAGAGACCTGCTCCAGTAGGTTGTTTTTGGTAGGAATTTTAGGTTAAGTAGTTAGACATGATGAGTAGGATGGATGCTGGATACTATTTTGGTCTAGAGTTGGTCAGGTCAGCCTGAGTTGTTATGGGATAACTGGGCTAATTCAGACCCTGCAGGTACAAGACCTTGCAGGTGGGTTGTTTGGGAGAGCTGGATGTTTTCGAGGACTGATTAATGTCCAAAGGACTTTCTCATAGGGACAGATATGGTCATACTGACTTGGATTGTTTTGGGAACCACCTGATTAGGACTTTAGGGAAGGGGCTCCCAAGAAAGAACAGATGATGTGTTAAGGGGATCTCCAAGAACTGACCAACTGGAAAGGTAAAGAAACTACAAAATAGAGGTATTGTCAAAGCCTCAATAGAGGGTCTTTGGCGCATTTGCACAGTTAGGTAACAGTGTCGCTGAATGAACTACCCTCATTAATGCCATCAGCTCCACAACAGTTTACAAATACCATGGCAACCCTGGAAGTTATCTTACAAGAATAAAAAAGGAGCATATTCCCAATTCCTGGAATTCCCCACCCTTTTTCAAGGAAAGCCATGAATAATCTACCTCCCATTTAACATAAAATTAGAGAATAAGTATAAAAGGAAATATCTAGTCAAACTCATTGTCTCCTCTGCTCACAGGGGCTGAACTATTCCCTCTGTGGAATGTACTATTCTTTAATCTTTAATTAAACTTCCGCGTGTTGCCTGCTTACACCTGCTTGCTCTACTCATTTATTTGTTTGACTCGGTGCCAGTAACCATTCTTCAGAACTGGGAACCAAGAACTTGGGAACACCGGGACCTGATGCCTGATCCCATCAATACTTAACAGGAATATTGCTATTAGAATCCCAAACCCATTTTTGTCTATATTGTAAGAGAGAACAAATGAGTAAAATATACTGATGATCTCTGGAACCATGATTTTCATTCTGGTTTATACAAAAATATGAAATGACAGAAGCTAAGAAAGAAATTTGTGGTGTTAGATTTGAACATTCTATTCACTGAAAGATCCTAAAAGGTCCCAAAGGTCTCCATAGGAAAAAAAAATAAATTCATATTATACTTTATATATTTTATATTTTTATTATTTTTATATTTATATATCAATATATAGAAAAATATTTTGGATAGCCCTTCACTTAGGAATCTCTTCTAAGGCCATATACCTAATTTTATATATGTAATTTTGCATTCCTCTTCTTAAAAGCATCTTCAAATTTTAGTTTCAGATCTGGATCTACCCCTTGTTCTGAGACACTTAGCACCCAGATCTTGGTTTCTAAACACCATTCCCCATTTAAAGGAACCAGAGATCCCTGGAGAAGTAACTAGTTTCAGGTCTAGAGTAGGAAAAGATCAAGATGGCTGCAGAACATATTTTTTATGCCAGAAAACTAGAAAGTGCTCAAAACTAGTGGGGTCATATAAAACATACAGAGAGATGAAGGAGATCCCACTGCCAAATTTGGGACAATTTGACCATCCAAAAATATGATGTTAATAGATGATACCACTCCCCTCCAAATATCCATGAGTGAATAGCGATGCTCACAGAGAGAAAGAGAGACTGAGAGAGAGTTTCTTCATGCCAGCTACTAAGTACAGATCAAATAATAGCACTTTATAGCCACCACTTTTGTAGGGCCAATATAATATCGGGTTCTGGCCAAGGGCAGTGCCAGATACTAAAACTTCTGCATGAAAAGTTAGGAGACTTGGTTATTCACATAGTCTAGGATTGAAAAAGCCAAAAGGTCTGTAACTCTCAAACCCAATGTGTGAATCTCAATTAGATTTTAGGTTGGAAAAAAGCTGTAATTGATGTTTTGAGGACAATTGGAGGAATTTAAATATGCACTACATCTATGTGATAGTATTAATGGATGTTAATTTTCTTAGATGTGAGGATGACACTGGGAATGAGTTAGAAGATGAATACTGCAGCTATCCACTTGAAGTGCTTTCATGTCTGAAACTGACTTCCAAATGTCTCAGTCAGTTATTGGTGGTTCTAACTGGCAAATATTTGGGAGCCAGTGATAATATTCTTACATCTTTTCTGTAGGTTTGACATTTTTTCCAAAAAAAGGGGGGGGGACAAAAACCTTCCCCTTCCTGAAATCATTGAACCAAGTAACTTACCAAATTACCCTTCATGACTGTGTATTTTCTCCTTAACAAAGAACCTCTGTCTTAGGGTTCACAACCATTAAGTGTAAACAAGTAAAGGAAGATTAACCTCTTTTTGGGGGGAGGATGGGTATATATTTTTTCCACTTTACTCTTGAACCAGTTAGATCCAGTTTGAGCTCCCTTTGCAACAAAACCATTGAGAAGAGGAGAGCCTACATAACGTTATAAAACTAACCATAAAAATAATTATCACAGTAACATACTAAGGAAATACCAAAGTAAGAGATCATCTTCTTTTGCTAGGCCATGTACACACACGCTCTCTGAAATGCACATTTTTCCAGGTGTTGTTTTTAGAAACTTTAAATGCAAACCAAAGTAGCTATTATTATCTGACTTTTACCCTACAGAGAACTGAGCTGAGCAAGGTTCCCAGTTCCCTAGAGAGGCAAGCCAAACTGTCAAGGACATAAATCCAGCATGCAGAGTCCGAAGTCCAAGGTGCTCTCCAATTTGCGCCCAGTTTCCTTCATTCTCCAAGTCTGGTCATTTGTGCACCAGGGACTTATCAACCACAGGACTGTCTTATCATTTGGTATCTGTAGAAAGGCTTATGGAGTTGATACTATATGGAGGTTTATTAATTTTCCATTCCTAAGATTAAACTTATATAATACAATCTCCACAGGAGGAATTTGAGACCCAAAGAGTTAAAAGACTACTTTCCTGCCAGGATGAGGAGTCTCAGACCAAATCTGAAAAGGTAACTTTGATGAATCACTTCTCAAGTGACTACTCTGGTTATAGCTTTCAGAAACTAGAGCCAAACATTTCTTTGTCCTATGTTGTCAGGTCAGAGCACATTGCTAAAACCCTGTTCTATATCTACATTTTTGTTCTTTTGTTTAATGTTACATAGTTTTCTGATAGGAATTTATTTCCATGCCCTATTTTGTAGTCTTTCATATCTTATTTGAACTTATTACAAAAGTAGGTAAAGTGTGATAGTGAAAAAGAACACGAAGATTCTTTAAAAGGAATTAATGTGTATAAACATCAGATCAAATGTATTTAAACATGTAAAAGTTCAGACAATTCAAGCCAAAGTAATTCAGAATCTAGTTAACAGTTCCTTGCCTTAGACTGAATAAATCAATGTCACTCTACTGCTGTTCTCTTTTTCAACTATAATAGCAGAGAGATTTTAGAGGTGCTACAGGCATCATGTCATGCGCTCTTATAAGGTTTACCTAGTCCTTTCTGTCCTTTAGAAAATGGTAAGCTGTTCTAGTAAGAGCAGGACGCATGTCTCTATGTTACCATCAAGGAAGGTGTAATTTACCCTCATTCCTGGAAGTTTCCCACTGGGATCCATTGCCAAAAGCTTGATGCACTTGCCCTAGGTGCCTAGCAAAATTTCACACTCACATCAAACATATGAGGTCGGATAACTAAGTTCGTGATCACATCCTAGAAATAGTACTACATACATCATTGCTGATTATCATTATAGTCACCCTGGAAGTACTCATGTTGGGAAGCTATGCACTGACACCAGCATCTAGTTGACCTTTCCAAGCACTTTTTTCAAGGATGAGTTCACAAACTTAATTATCAGACCTCATGCAATGACAGCTCTGATGGCCACTCCAGAAAAGAGTTCCCAAATTGCTTTGAACAATGGACTAGGCACTGGTGTCAGTGCTTAGCTTCACAGGTGACTATTGTGATGTGATATTCAGTAATGAGGTGAATGAGGTATCTTTTTTTCTAGGACAAGTTCTCGAACTTAATTGTCTGACCTCGTACACCATCATATTCTTTACAATCTACTTTGCAAACTCCACTCCCTCTTCATTATCACTTCCATTGGCATTCTAACAGGTTCTAGATAGAATTTCTTTTGTTTAGGAGAAAATGCCTCTCTAAATATACATCTTCCATTTGCTTTCCACCCATTCTTTCTAGCACTCCTTGAGTTTTTCTTTGTACACCTAACTGGATTATGTGTTAAAGTTCTCCAGACAAACAAGCTGTACGTATGTGTATGTGTGCATATGTGTGTGGGTGTGTATAAATATATACATACACATGTACAAACAGAGACAGAGAGATACTAATTTTATTTATTTATTTATTTTATTTTTCTGTAGAGACAGAATCTCACTTTATCTCCCTTGGTAGAGTGGCATGGCATCACGGCTCCAGCAACCTCCAATTCCTGGGCTTAGGCAATTCTCTTGCCTCAGCCTCTCCAGTAGCTGGGACTATAGGAACCCACCACAACGCCGGCTATTTTTTGTTGCAGTTTGGCCGTGGCCGGGTTTGAACCCGCTACTCTCGGTATATGGGGCCGGTGCTCTATTTGCTGAGCCACAGAGAGATTAATTTATTACAAAGAATTGGCTCACCTCATTACAGAGTCTGACAAGTCTCAAGACCCGCAGAGTGAGATAGCGGGCTGGAGGCTCCAGGAGGCCAGATGGTATAGGCCAACAGGCTTGAGACCCAAGTAGAGCCAATGTATCAGTTTGAGTTCTAGGGTAAGAAAAAAACAGTGTCTCACCTTGACGATAATCAGGCAAGAGCAATTTTTTCTTAACTGGAAGAGGGACAGTTTTTTTATTCTATTCAGGGCTTCAACTAATTGGCTGAGGCCCACTCACCTTAAGGACTGCAGTCTGCCATACTCAATCAACTGATTTAAGTGCTATTCTCATCCAAAGCACTCCAAGTACTGTTTGGTTGGCACCCTATGGCCCAGTCAAATTGATAAGTAAAATTAAACCTTATACCAATCTTTAAATTTAGGGGATTTGAGGCTTTTCACTAGGATTCCTCCTCTCTCTACCTAGATACTCTCTCTCTTCCTAGATATTTCCATCAATTTCTATGGATGTAATCAACCTTGCTTAGCATCTATTTCAGCACTTTCCAAGTGCTAACCATATATGTAAGGTTAAACTTTTTACTAATTACACTTTTTAAAGTTTTCTAAAAAGTGAAACTAGTCTTAATGATGTGTTATTTAACCCAAAATATCCCAGTATTATCATTTCAACACGAATCGATATAAAAACATTACCTGAATGTATCAATTATCAACTTACCTCCTTTAGCCCTAATTTCACTATGCATTACCACCTCTGTGATAAGCTTTAAAAATTTCTTTGCATAGCTGGGCGTTGTGGCAGGCTCCTGTAGTCCCAGCTACTTGGGAGGCTGAGGCAGGAGAATCGCCTAAGCCCAGGAGTTGGAGGTTGCTGTGAACTGTGTGACGCCACAGCACTCTACTCAGGGTGATAAAGTGAGACTCTGACTCTACAGAAACAAAAAAAAATTTATTTGCAGCAACCATAATATAAACCTTTCTTGAACAGAAGATCATTGCAAGAGAAAGGAACTTTTCTTCGTAGGTCCCGAGTGCTGCATTTTTTTGTTCGTTTGTTTGTTTTCTTCTTGCTTCTTCTGGGCTGCTATCAGCAGTACAGTGTGGGGACATCTAGGAGAACTCTTGTCCAGCAGTACACCCACAGAATGCAGTCTCTCAGCAGGCTGATGCCCCTGGCCTCAGCCCAGTGACCGCCTAATTGCCCCTCCCAAATGCGAACCCCACACACTCCAGGTCGCATGCCACCCTACGGGCAAGCAGATGCCCCAAGTCCCTCCACATGCCTGCCCACCAGTTTCAAACTGCCTGCACCCCAGAGTGTGTCCCACTGCTCTCCTACGTGGACACTGTGCACTGCAGGCCACGCATCACCCAGCCAGAGACACAGTTCCTGGTGCCTTGCATCCCTCTGCACAGCTGCATGCCTGCACATCAGCCTTAGCACATCTGTACCCTGAAGTCATGTTTCCTGCTTGCCTGGCAAGTATGGACCAGCTCTGATTCACTCTGGGTTCAACCCAGTGAACTTCTCTGCCATCCACTGGGAACCCAGCTGAACCACAACTTCTCCAATCATCTCAGCTTTAGGGAGGAGTCTGCCATCTAAGCTTATGCTTTATCGGAAACTTCCTTAGCCTCAGAATATTCTTTAGATTTTTCTTTTATATATTTACACTTGCCCTGTTACACTTAATAATTCTTTCACAGTTACAAAAAAGAAAAAACAATAACTCTCTACAGTAAACTTTCCTGCTCAAATTATTGTCTGACTTATGTCTCCTGACTGTACCTTAACTGATACAGTCACATGTACTTTTACTTTTCTTTTCTTTATGAAGTGTTCCAATTCTGGAGTATATTTTACCTTTACAGCACAACACAATTCAGGCTCCCCACATTACAAGTGCTTGATAGTCACGTGAGACTAGTGGCTACTATACCGGGCAGTACAGCTCTAGATACATTGAATTGTATTCAGCTGCTTCAATCTAAAGGGTTCAAATGGAATTCTATACTCTCTATCTGTCCCAACTTCTCTCTGTCATTTTCTCTTTCTCATCAAATGGCACCCCATCCACCCAGGTGCACAAGTCAAAAAGTGAATAATTATACCAATTCCTGGTTTTCTCTTTCTCACCTCACTTCTAAATTTCGTACACTTTTACTCCTAAAAGTCAGTTTAATTTTACAAAAATGAGGGAAACTATACTATAAACCTCAAACAAAATTTGAAATATATATAATTTTATAAAAATTTATGCCATTTCTTATTAATCAAAATTTTTCAGCTTCTAAAAGAGTACTAATAGTCTTACATTAATGAGAACATGACAAAATAGGTTTGTTCATAGAATATTGGGAGAAATGTAAATATGTGATATTTTGGAATTAATTTGATAATTTAAATCAAGAATTTTAAATGTTTATAACTTTAAATTCTATTTTTAGGCATTCTTCCTAAGAAAATATTAAGAGATACTATTAAAGATGCATGTACAAGGATGATATTCATGGTGTATTTATAACAGAAAAGAAAATCTAGAAACAATAGAAATGATAATAAGGGTAGAAATAATTTATGTATATACATATGTTATAATTTTTGAAAGACATTAAGTATCATATTTCAAAACTATTAACATAGTTAATTTATATACATTTAGATACATAATCTAAAACATTTAGATATATAAATTATAAATTTTTATTTAAAGAGAAACTAGTTTTAATACACACTATAATATGCATATATGCTGAGGTGAAAAGACTATAAAGAAATACATCATATCATGTAGTTGAGTTCTCCTAGGACAAAAAGAAAAGGAATATCTCCAAAAATGTTGATGTATCTTAATTAAAATATTTATTGAGCCCCTAATATGTACGAGGCACTGTTTTAGGCACAGGGGAAATGGCAGCTGCATTACCCAGCCTCCAAGACAATCAATGGTCCTCACTTCCTGTTATTCAACTACTCATGTGGTCTCCTTCCTTACTGAACTGGAACTGGAATATATGATTAATAAAATACAGTGGGAGTGATGGTGTGGGACTTCCAAGGCTAAGTCATAACAGGCACTAGTTTCCTCCTTACTACCATGGATCACTCAGCCTTAGGGAAGCCAAATAGCATGTCATGAGAACACTAAAACAGCTCTGTGAAAAGGTCCTCTTGGAGAGGACTTGGGGTATCATGGCCACAATTAGCACCAACTTGTAGCCACTCAGTGAGCCATTTTGGAAGCAGACCCCCAGCCCCAGCCAAGCCTTTGACTAAGGGCAGCACAACCAACTTCTATCTAGAACTGTGGTTCTCAACCTGTGGGTCGTGACCCCTTTGTAACAAGGAAAATATATCCTGCATATCAGATATTTATACAATATTTGTAGACATTTGCTACTGTTACGATTCATAACAAGCAAAATTACAGTTATGAAGTAGCAAGAAAAATAATTTTATGGTTGGGGGTCACCACAACATTAGGAAATGTATTAAAGGACCGTAGCATTAGAAGGCATTAGGAAGGTTGAGAACCACTGGTCTAGAACCTCACTAAAGCCACTGAGTGAGCCATTTTGGAAGCAGACCCCCAGCCCCAGCCAAGCCTTTGACTAACTGCAGCACAACCAACTTCTATCTAGAACAGTTCTGGCTTCCCTGAGCCAGAACCATTCAGTGAAGCCCCTCCTAAACTCCAGACTCGCTAAAATCATGAGAGAGTACATAATGATTGTTATCTTGAGCTACTAAATTGTGGGGTGATTTGTTATATGGCATTAGAAACCTAATAGAGTAGAAGACAAAACACAATAAAAAAACCTTATGGCGTTTACATTTGAGCAAAAGGAAATAGATGAATAAAACAACAAGAAAAACTATATAAAGGCTGTATGGTGACAATGGGACATTAGAGAAGGGATGCAGGGATGTTAGAGTAGTTGCAATTTGGTGGAGGTAGTTAGGGAAATCCTCACTAGGAAGATAACATTTGAGAGAATACCTGAAAGAAGTGAGGAATGAGTCTTGTACACATATCTAGGGGGAAAGTGGTCCAGGCAGAAGGGTTGAGAGCAGGAGTGCTCCTGCATTACCTGGCATGTTAAACGAACAGTTAGAAAGCCACAGGGGTGGAGGGGATCACACTGGGCTCCACAAGCCACTGTTAAGTACAGTAGAACCTCTGTAAGTTGATCACCTAAGGGACTGCAACAAACTAGTCAACATACAGTTCCTTACAACATAAGGAACTAGGCCTACTGTACTACTACTTACATGTGGTACACTTCTGTTCTATAATACTTAGGTCAATTTAAGGAAGTGATCAACTCTGGAGGTTCTACTGTGTTTTGCTTTTATTCCGAGTGATGAGAGAACATTGAGGAATGACAGGATCTGATTAACATTTTAGCAAGATCCCTCTGGCTCTGAGATTAGATAGAAATTAAAACAGGGGGCCCACTTATGAAGCTATTACAATAACTCAAATAGGTGAAAGATGATGGTGAGCCAAATTGAACAAAATAAATACTGATTATTCATTTTCTTCTTTATACTCTCCTGAGTTTTCCAAATTTCTACAGTGATTTGTCTAATCTAAAAGACGGGGAAAAGGTTTTGAAGAAGCTGAATGTTTGTGAAATACCTATTGTCCTCAATATTTTCATTGTATTTATCATAATACAGATGCCCATATAATTCTTTTTTTTTTTTTTTTTTGAGACAGAGCCTCAAGCTGTCACCCTGGATAGAGTGCTGTGACATCACAGCTCACAGCAACCTCCAATTCCTGGGCTCAAGGGAGTCTCCTGCCTTCGCCTCCCAAGTAGCTGGGACTACAGGCGCCCGCCACAACGCCTGGCCATTTTTTGATTGCAGCCATTATTGTTGTTTGGTGGGCCCGGGCTGGATTCGAACCTGCCAGCTCAGGTGTATGTGGCTGACGCCTTAGCCCGTTGAGCTACAAGTGCCGAGCCTGCCCATAG
>CAUYON010143936.1:0-10518 GCA_963573935.1 Arctocebus calabarensis
TAAGGTAAGGTGAGACTCTTGAATGCAGCATATATCTGGCCTGAGTTTTTGTATCCAGTCAGCCAATCTATGCCTCTTTAGTGGACAATTTAAACCATTCACATTAATAGAAACCAATGATATATCTTGAGAAAATTTAGTGTTCATTTTAAATCCTTTTGTCGCTGTGTGAGTTGGACTTTGAAAAAAGTTCCTGGATGAGTTTACTTTTGCATGTGAGGATTATACTGGTCATTATGGAGAATAGGTCTGAGAATATCCTGCAGGGCTGGTTTAGTTATGGCAAATTTCTTCAACATGTGGATGTCATTAAAGTATTTAATTTCTCCGTCATAAATGAAACTCAATTTAGCTGGATACAGGATCCTGGGTTGAAAGTTATTTTGTTTTAGGAGATTAAAAGTCAATGACCATTCTCTTCTAGCTTGAAAGGTTTGATCAGAGAGATCTGCAGTTATCCTAATATTCTTCCCCTTGTAAGTTATTGATTTCTTGCATCTGGTTGCTTTCAAAATTTTCTCCTTCATATTTACTTTAGTGAACTTAATTATGATGTGCCTGGGGGATGTCTTATTCGGGTTGAGTCATGCTAGGGTTCTGAAGCTGTCTGCTATCTAAATTTCAGAATCTCTTCGCATGTCTGTAAAGTTCTCTTTCATAATCTCATGAATAAGAGACTCTGTGTCTTGTGAAGCTGCTTCATCACTTTTGGGGATCCCTATGAGGTGAATATTGGTTTTCTTCAAGTTATCCCAGAGGTCTCTGAGAGTGATCTGTTTTTGCCTTCCATTTCTCTTGCTCTTTGGAGGTTTGAGAGCGTTTGGAAGCTTTGTCTTCCATGTCAGAGATCCTTTCTTCTGCTTGCTCCATTCTGTTACTGAGGGATTCTACTGAATTTCTCAGATCTTCAAGGGCCGCGACTTCGTGTCTCAATGTGTCAAAATCTTTGGTCATTTTGTCTTTGAATTCATTGAATTCTTGAGACATCTTTTGGGTCATCTTTTGAATTACTGCTTGAAATTCTCATTCCATCTTTTCCTCCATTCCACTGATCTTATTTGCAATCCAGATTCTGAATTCAATTTCAGACATCTCAGCCATTTGCCTATACAGGAGATCTTGTACTGTTTCTGCCTTGTCATTCCTTGGAGGAGTTGGTCTACTTTAATTATTCATATTGCTATAGTTTTTCCGTTGATTCCACCCCATGATTGTTTTTCACCTTTGCATATGGCCATCCTCAGAGTTGGGAAGGTGTCTTTTGAAGATTAGACCCTGGCGGGACCACTCCTTTGTTACTGGAACTTTGTAGTGACTCTGTGTAGATCTTCTGGGACTGCCCCAACCAGGGAGTTCTGGCTGGGGAAGCAGCCCCAGAGTGTGGCACCCTTGGATTCAGCAGCAGGGTGGGGGATGGTGCACACTGTTCTGGGAGTGCCAGGCATGGGGCCGTGTGATCACCAGGGGAGTTCCTGGCTGAGGGCGGGCCTACAGAGGCCTGGCAGTCACCAGCGGAGTCCCTGGCAGAGAGCCGGCTTGCAGAGGCCCTACAGGCTCAGGGCATGGGGGCACGTGGTTGCTGGGGGAGTTTCTGGCCAGGGGTGGCCTGGAGGTCACCGGCAGTGTTCCTGGCAGAAGGCGGGACTGCAGGGCCCGGCAAGTGTGGGGCACAGGTCCATGTGGTTGCCAGGGGAGTTCCTTGTCGGGAGCAGGCCGGCAGAAGCCCTGCGGGTGCCAGGCACAGGTCCGCACAGTAACCAGAGGAATCTCTGGCCAGGGGCAGACTTGCAAGGGCCTGGCAGTTGCTGGTGGAGTCCCTGATAAAAGGCAGAACTGAGGAGGCTCTTCAAGTGGTGGGTGCAGGGCGGCGCAGTTGTCTGGAAAGTTTTTGGCTGGTGTTGGGCCTGCAGAGGGGCCTGGCGGTCACTGGTGGAGCCCCTGGCAGAAGGCTGGCCTGCTGAGGCCCCATTGGGGACCAGGCAGAGGCACGCACAGTCGCCAGAAGTGTCCCTGGTGGTCGCGGGTGGAGTCCCTGGCTGAAGGCAGACCTACAGTTGCCCGGCAAGTGCGGGATGCAGGCCCAGGCAGTCTCTGGGGGAGTTCCTGGCTGGGGGCAGGCCTGCAGAGGCCTCACAGTCACCAGCAGAGTCCCTGGCAGAAGGCTGAAGGCTGGCCTGCAGAGGCCCCATGGGTGCCAGGCAGAGGTCTGCATGGTCGCCGGGACTCTCCTTGGCTGGGGGCAGACCTGCAGGGACCTGGCGGGTGTGGGCAGATTCCCTGGCAGAAGACAGACCTGCGGAAGCACTGCAAGCTTGGGGCATGAGCTGCCAGGGGATTTACTGGCCAGGGGCAGACCTGCAGGGGCCCTGCAGGTGCCAGGTGGAGGCCTGGGCAGTCTCCAGGGGCATTCTTGGCCAGGGATGGACCTGTGGAGGCCTGGCAGTTTCACCGGCAGATTCTCTAGCAGATGGCAGACCTGCCGAAGCCCTGCAAGCACGGGCACAGGGCCAGGTGGTCACTAGTGGAGTTCCTTGCCTTGGGTGGGCCTGCAGAGGTCTGGCAGTTGCAGACAGAGTTATTGGCAGAAGGCGGACATGCAGAAGCCCTGCAGGCTCAGGCGTGGGACCGCATGGTTGCCAGGAGGTTTGCTGGCCAGGGGCTGGCCTGCAGGGGCCCTGCAGGTGCCAGGTGGTGCCAAGAGGAGGCCTGTGGGGTCACTGGGGGAGTTCCTGGCCGGGGGCAGACCTGCAGAAGCCTGGCAGAGACTCTAGCAGATGGCAGACCTTCAGAAGCCAGGCAAGCACGGGGAGCAGGGCCAGGCAGTTCCTGGAGGATTTCCTGGCCAGAGGGGGGGACCTGCAGAGGCCTGGTGGTTGCAGGCAGAGTTCCTGCCAGAAGGTGGTGCTGCAGAAGCCCTACAGGCTCAGAGCACAGGACCTCATAGTCGCCAGGTGAATTACTGGCCAGGGGTGGACCTGTGGGGGCCCTTTGGGTGCCAGGTGGAGGCCCACGCAGTTGCCAAGAGAGTTCCTGGCCAGGGGCGGTCCTGCAGAGGCCTGGTGGTTACAGGCAGAATTCCTGGCAGAAGGCAGGCCTGCAGAAGCTCTACAGGTTCCAGGTTCAGGGCCTCATGGTCGCCAGGGGATTTACTGGCCAAAGGCAGACCTGCGGAGGTCTGGTGGTCGCCAGCAGAGTCTCTAGCAGACAGCAGGCCTGCAGAAGCCTGGCAAGTATGGGGCACAGGGCCAGGCACTTGCCTGTGGCTTCCCTGGCCAGAGGGAGGGAGGCTCACCATGGCCCCCCTGGAGTCTTTTCCCAGTGGGCCACTTGTTCCAGCAGGTGGGGTGGGGGCGCTGCTCAGGGACCTCCTCCCTCAGTCTCAGCAGGAGTTAGTCTTCTGGTTCATCAGGTAAGGGGAGAAGGGAGTACTGTAAGTTCAGAATGGTGGGGAAAAACTTAAGTTCAGTTTTTGCCTAGCAATAGAGTTTTCAGAATCACACCGGAGTGCTCAGGGGAAGCACACCCCACTTCCCACAACACTCTTCTGTGGGGTGAGACACGAGGTCCACAGTTCACCACTTGTCTGTAGAAAACCCATAGTAACAAAGGAGGAGGAAAAAAAGAAAGGAAACAGAAAAGCAAGAAACTCAGAGCTTTCTTGGGGGAGGGGATGGACACTTTTCCTTTCAGATGAATTTTATACCTGAAGCTTGCTTTCTTGGAGTCACAGCCTATCTCAGCAGAGGTGACACGCTGAAATCACCTCTCTCTCAGTTGAGCTCCCAATATTCAGCTTAATTGCACAGTTTCTGGAGGTTATCTTCCCTTTTGGACAGGAGCCTTTTTCAGAAGCTGCTTCTAGTCAGTCATCTTGCCTTTTCGAAGGCTTTTAACAGAAAATAACTATTAAATAAAGAGCCACAAAAGTTATCATGAAAATCTAAAAGAAGTGTCATGTTTTCATGATTTTCACATTAACTAGTCACACATTTAAATTTTAACTTCTATTTCATGTTCTTGAGAAAAAATAATGGTTTCAAATAATACTGGTACATTTTCCAGACTACAATAACAAAAGACCATCTAGTTTGAGCCAAGTTGTGCATCAGTGATGTCAGCAAGATGGCAGAATAGAAAATGACCCGGTATCATGTCCCCCATAAAAATATAAGAAACTAGTTAAAGACAAGAATACCATCCTGAATACACCAGAACTCAGAGAAGAAGCAGAGAAACCCCCTAGACCAACAGAACTTAGAGAAGTCACAACTACTATGAGAAATAGTTACATCAAATCAGGCCATCCCTTCCCTCAAACCACAACACTCACAGAGAATTTTTCTAGGCTCACTATTGCCAAAGTAAGAGAAGGAAATTGGAGGTAGGAGTCCAATCTTTCCGCAAGTCTGAGAATCTTCATGAAAATACCATTCTGGTCCAATCCCATGGTGCCAGGAAAACTGAAACACCTGGAATTAATTGAGAACAAAGATCTAAGCACTGGTCATAATGACTGGTGCACAGCCCTTGGTGATGATTCAGCACTTCGTTCAGCAAGGACACCATATTAAAGAGACTCTGTCCCCGTAGTGCTTCCAGGAATACAATTTGCAAGAAGGCCTAAATTCTAACCAGATTTTCCATAAACTCTAGGTGCTTATGTGGAGTCTTCCCCTGGCATAGAAATAACTAAAAGATCAAGATTAAGTGCCAGTGCTCACTGAAATTTTTCCCAGACTAGAAAATAATGGTAGAAAAGCAATATAGTTCCCAGGCAGCATTTAAGTTCCAGTGCTTAAGATAAGTGTTCCTCAGACTGGGGAATAAAATGTTAGGACAGCAATTTAGTCCAGGAACAGTGTTGGATTCTGCTGTTCACTAGTAAGTATTATTTCCCAAAAGGTGAAACAATGACAGTGCAATGAGTTAGTTGCAGTGCAGTGTTTTAGTTTCACTGCTCACTACAAGTCCTTAATAGCCCAGTCCTTAATAGCTTCCAACACTAAGAAGTAAATGTCTAACACTACCAAAGAACACTTCAAAGAACTGGAGAAGATGGCTGTCTCCTCAAATGCACAAGCCCTCAGTGTAAAGATGCAAGGATTGTGAAAACTCAGGGATGTATGACACCACCAAAAGAAACCAACAAAAGCCCAACAATAGACCCAGAAGACTTGAAGATCCACAAAGTGTCTGACAGAGAGTTTATAATCAGCCTCTTAAAAGTTCAGAAAATCACAAGAAAATACAAATATAAAATTAAATGAAATTTATGAAACAATCCAGGAACAAAATTAGAAATTTGACAAAGAAATAAAAATGATTAAAATTTTAAAAAGAGATCCTACAAATAATAACTGAATCAAAAAATGAATTAAAAATCTTTGATAGCAGACTCAATTAAACAGAGGAAAAAATAAGTGAGCTAATAAAATAAGTGAGAAAACATAAAATGACCAATTAAAAATCAAAAAGAAAAAAAAGAGAGAAGGCCTATTAGAATTGTGGCACTACATCAAGCTTATTAACCCCCACATAATTGAAATTTCTGAATAAAATGAGAGAGAAAAAAGCTCAAGAAACATATTTAAGGAAATAATGGCTGAAAATATCCCAAATCTGGATAAAGATGGCAGCATTCAGATATAGGAAGCTCAGAAGTTAACCTTCAAATTTAACCCAGAGCAGAATTCCTCAAAATATATCATAATCAAATCAGCAAAAAATATTCAAAGCAGCAAGAGAAAAGGAAACATACAACATTTAATGAAGCCTCAACACAGCTTTCAGTGGATTTCTCTCAAGAAACACAGCAGAACAGGAGAGTACAATATGCTATATCAAAAGTACTGAAAGGAAGAAACTTTCAACCAAGAATACTATACCCAGAAAGGTTATCCTTTAAGCATAGAGGCAAGATATAATTTCCCAAACAAATAAAAGATGATATAATTCATCAAAATCTGATCTAAATTGCTATATATTTCCATGCATAATGTGCTCCTGTATAAAGAGTGTACTCACATTTTTGGCCCACACTTTCAGGCAAAAAAATATTTCCTTCTAATTTTATAAAGGAAGGCAGAGTGGAGAAGCAGTGGTGTCTTCTTCTCTTGCAAGAGGTATGAGGTGCAGAAACAGAGCAATGGAGAAGGTGGGAGATAATGAGAGTGGTCTGGACAACCTGAGTACCCAACCTCCCCCAACTGTCCTCTCTTAAGCACACCCATATCTTCTCATTTCTTATTTCCATCCACTTCCGTCATGGGGAACAAGACCCCCAAACTCCAGTTGTTTTATTTCCTGGAAAGCTAGTGTGAGGGGCCAGGTCTGGGCTCCTGACAGTAAGTCCCTGACCTTTCTAGGGTGCTTCATTTCTTGTGCAGCTGGCTTCATTCTGAGGTCCCTGAGTCAATGCACTGAGGAGAAAGAATTCCCTGATGATACCCCAGTGAAGTACTCTGAGATGATAATATAATAAGATATAAATAGAAACTTCAAAAAGGCAAAATGTGTAAAGAGGGAAATGTTAAAGTGTAGAGGGGTTTTTTGATACTTTTCTTTGCAATCAGTGAAGATTTAGAATGTTCCTAACTCAGATAGGAGATAAATGTTTGAGGTGATGAATGTCTAGATTATCCTGATTCAATCATTACACATTGTATACATGTATCAAAATGTCACATGTACCCCTCATATATGCACATGTATAATTTTATTATGTATTAATAACAAACGAGGGGAAAGGGGGCATCTAAATATTAAATTCTGTCCCAGAAAATAAAGAGCATATAAAGGATGAGATGAGCTCAAGAATATTCATGATAAATACTAAAAAATCAAGAATGGCTTTTTCTGGAGAAGACAGTAAGTGAGAGAGGAAAAATATCTATATTGTTTGTTTAGGCTATAAAACTTCTCTTTGAGTTTTACAGTGAGAGTAGATTTGTGTTACTTGTGGCATTACATAAATGAATATGTTTTTGAATAATTTTTAGTTAAGTTTTTCCATACTTCCCATTTCAACAGTTCAAACATTGATACAGATACTCAGGCTTGTTTCCACTCAATTTTTACCTCATAAGTGTCTGTGTATTCATACTTCATTTTGATTTGTATGACTTATGTAATTACAAAAACATAAGAACTAAATTCCAGTCTCAACTTTGCCATAATCAAGTCTTTGGCCCTGGAAGAACCACTTGGTTAACTCTGTTTTCTTCTGAGGTTTTGAATTAAATTATAACATTACCTTAGATGTAACATTCTATAATTCTCAGTAGAAATTTTCCATTTGCAAGTGAGCCAGTTTATTTAAAATTATCAAAATTTGAATGATATAAAAGAAGGGAAAGAAAGAGTTGATTTAGAGTTTAATAATTAAGCAAATTTTTGAAATCACTTTTTTTTACTTATTTATGCATTTGACAAATAAAAACTGTATATACTTAATGCCTACAACATGATTTTTATCTATGTATATATCGTGAAGTGATTATAACAATTAACATATCTATAACCTCACAAACCTTTTTTTGATGTTCTAAAAACATTTAACACATACCCTCTAAGTAAATTTTGCATATTCAATGCAGTATTAAACTGTAGTCATCACAGTGACATTAAATTCTCAGAATTTATTCACCTTATAACTGAAAGTTTGTACCCTTTGACCAATATCTCTCCATCCTTTTTCCACTCAGCCCCTGGGCAACCACCATTCTATGAATGTGCTTCTATGAATTTGATTGTTCTAGACTCCACTTACAAGTAATATCAAATATTTGTCTTTCTGTGTCTGGTTTCTTTCATTTAACATAGTAAGTTCATCCATTTTGTTAAAGGCAGTAAGATTTCCTTCCTGTTAAGGCTGAATACTATTCTGGAGTGTGTATCACAATTTCTTTATTCATTCCTCCATTAATAGACATTTAGATTGCATCTATGTCTTGGCTATTGTAAATAATGTTGCAATGAACACAGAGTGGAGATATTTCTTCAAGTTATTGATTTAAATTCTTTTGCATCCAATTGCTTTAGATTCTATCTGTCCAGAAGTAAGACTGACCAATCGTATGGTAGTTTTAATTTTAACTTTTTGAAGAACTTGCTATACTATTTTCCCAATTTGCAATCCTGACAGTGCATGAGTGTTTTCTTTTCTCCACCAAATCCTTACCAATACATACTATTTGACTTTTTGATTATAGCCATTTTAACCAGGGATGAGGCAATAACTCATGGTTTTGATTTACTTTTCTCTGAGGATTAGTGATGTTGAGCACTTTTTCACGTATCTGTCAACCATTTGTATATTTGTCTGTATTCTGTGGGAAGTATCTATTTGGATCCTTTACCCAGTTTTTAATTGTGTTATTTGTTGGGGGTTAGCTTTCCATTTGATTGGTTGGTTTTTTGCTTGTTGGCTTGTTTTGTTTTTTGCTATTGCGTTGGATAAGTTCCTTATGTATTTTTGATATTAGCCCCCTACCAGATATATGGTTTGTTTGGGGTATTTAAGAACTTTTGTGACTAACACACCATCAATTATTTTAGTTATAATATGTGTTATTTTGTAAATGAATATTGATGTAACAGATGATCATAAAACAAATAACTGCTACTCATAATTACTGTTTTAATACAGTGAGATATATTTAATTTATGTGATTGTATAACTTGATTAACAACATATATTTTTAGGTTCTGAGTAGACTTTTCTTTCTCTGCACTAGGGCATATTCATTCATCTAACACTTGGTAAGAATTTACTACTATTATCTAATTACCAGATAGACAATTATAGAAACCTGATTAGCATTTCCAATTTTTACCTAGCCTGTTTCTGCACATGAATTATTAACTCCTCATTTTATGCTCCTACTTTGTTTGCTTGAGGATTACCCAAGAGAGTGAAAACAGAACCAGCTTTCAAGTTAAGTTCCAGAAGTAGCCCACGAGGATATGTTTAATGTGTTAAAGACACAGCTCCACTTAGCTATCTAATCTTGGCCAAATTGCTTAATCTAACTGATGTTCATTTTTCTCAACTGCAAACTTTATGAATCACTGCATGCTTTTTTATTGCTGCATGAAAATTTTCTTAAATTTGCAAAAGAAAGAGAAAGAAAATGCCTTTTTTACTCAGCTGACTGCTGCCCTCTGAAGCTTGGCTCACAAAGCAAAATGCTACTTTAGTTGTACTGCTCTTGTGATTCATTTAGCAGGAGCAAATGTGCTGAACAGAAAAGAAAGATAAGCAAACATCAGCTTAGTCATAAACTGGGAGATGGTCTCAAGTGGAAAAGCTGGGAGGAATGCTGCAGGCAGCTCCCCTGGGGAAAGAAGAGCAGACGGGAGGCGTCTTCTCATGAATGTACTTGTCTGCAGTAGATGCCTAAATCTTGGAGGGCCCTTCTATCACAACGGCTCAACCACTGATTCCCCGAGCACTGCAGAGCAAAGACAGATCAACTATTCAGCCATGAAAAATAGAATTATAAATTACAAGCAAGTCACCCTCAAGGGTTAGCCTAAGAGAAAAAAGAGAGGAAAAGATTTCTTACTGGTATTCAGTAGTTTGTCTTTCTGCGCATCTGATATTTTGCTTTAGCAGCCTAAGAGGCTGATTTCCTGAGGTTCATGCTGTGGAACTGCTGACCTTTAGGGTAAATCTCCTAGTGATACTTTAGCACCCAACTCTCCTTGAGTGAAAGCCAAACTGGGCATGCTTTAATATTTAATTTTTCTGAGTTACATAATTAAATAAAAAATGGCATTTAAACAGTTCCTCTGCCATGAGCATCTGGGTAGCTGTGCCAAAAGTCTTACATCACTGGACTGAAGGTAAATTTATGGCTGTTTTTGCTCATTTGCATTTAATCAGCCCAGATTTGCTGACTCTAAGTTCAGCAGGGACCTTACTGCTGGCTCAGTCTGCAGGGTGCAGTACATCGCTGGTGATGGGCAATGACTCAAGGGAGAAGTTTGAGTTCCACAGTCCATAGGTCATTTTTCACCTTGAAGTTTGGCTATATAGCAAGGCAATTATATAAATAAAAACCAGGGTTATTCTGATCTCATGGGCTTAAAGGAATTCCCCCCCCCCCTTTTTTCCATACCCGGTTCTAGCATCAATTCTGGCTTCAACTGACCTGGTTCAAGCTCCAATTCTTAGAGTGAAATCACATCTTAAAAAGGATTATGAGTCTAAAGTAATTGTATTATGATCACAATTACCTTTGACAATCCTATGTCAGATACTGTCTTACACAGCATTTGGGTGTTTTTTTTTTAATTGAATTATAGCTGTGTACAATAATTCAATCATGGGGTACAGTGTGCGGGCTTCACATACAATCTGAGATATTTTTATAAACCTGATTGACATAACATTCATGAGATTTTCTCATTTACTATGTGAAAACATTTTTGATCCATATTTAGAAGTTTTCTCCTGACCCTTCAAATGTGCACCACAAGTGTGATCTCACCCTTTATCCTATCTCCCCCCACCCT
>CAUYON010143938.1:0-12894 GCA_963573935.1 Arctocebus calabarensis
TTTTTTTTTTTTTGAGACAGAGCCTCAAGTTGTCACCCTGGATAGAGTGCTGTGACATCACAGCTCACAGCAACCTCCAATTCCTGGGCTCAAGTGAGTCTCTTGCCTCCGCCTCCCAAGTAGCTGGGACTACAGGCGCCCGCCACAACGACCGGCTATTTTTTGGTTGCAGCCGTCATTGTTCTTTGGCGGGCCCAGGCTGGATTCGAACCCACCAGCTCAGGTGTACGTGGCTGGCGCCTTAGCCCACGGAGCCACAGGCGCCGCGCCTCTTTTTTTTTTTTTTTTTTTTGAGGCACACTCTTACCCTGTTACCCAGGCTAGAGTGCCGTGGTGACAGCCTAGTTCACTGCAACCTCAAACTCCTGGACTCAAATGATCCTCTTGCCTCAGCCTCCTGACTAACTGAGAATATAGGCATCCACTACAATCCCTGGCTAATTTTTCTATTTTTAGTAGAGACGGGGGCTCACTCTCAATCAGGTTGGTCTTGAATTCTTGAGCTCAAGCAATCCTCCTGCCTTGGCCCCCCAGAGTGTTAAAAGTTACAGGTGTGAGCCACTATGTCCAGCCATTACCCCCTTTTTAAGCTAACTCTTTCTGTTTTCCAGTCTCACCTGAGAGGCTAAAGGAAGGAGGATGGACTTTGTCATCTTGGTCTCTAGGTACCTGAACCCCTTCCCACTCCCCCCTGGTTAGGAACCTTGTCTGGGCTCTCACTGCCCACAGGCTTCCCCATTACGGCCCTGATAACTCTGGCCTATTGAGGTTCTCTTTTCACAGCCCCATCACCATGGGCCAGGAGTTAGCCAGCCAGGTCATTCCTGAGGTCCACATAGGGGACAGAAGGGACCAGTTCTCACCTCATCTTTAGCCTGGAGCAAAAACTCGCTGCCATCTTGGGTCCTGCAAGAAAGGACACAGGATTTGGGAGATCTGAGGAAGGGGCCCAGTCCACCCACCTATCAACTATCCTCCAGGAAAGCCAAGGTCCTGCTGGGAGAGAGAAGCTTGGCCTTGGATCCCTCCCTCCTGCCCAATGGGGGGGCTCACTGGAGCTTGAAGACATGCTTCTTTTTCTTGTAGTCACTAGCCACCTCACTGGTGGCCTTCTGCAGGCTGAGCAGTGGCTCCCCACCATGTGTGCTCCCGGATGCTGGACCCTTGGAGTCCTTGTAGAAGCCTAGCTCCCCTTTGCTGAGCACACAGTATAGGCTCACCCATGACCTGGAGTGACAAGAAAGGGCTCAAGGCAGAGCTGCAGTACTATGCCTGAGTATGCTTCATTAACAGCCTCATGGCTGAATATACCTGAAGCTTCCTATCACTAGGCCTTTGACCTAGTTAGGCCATAGGCCTAGGCTGTTAGGCATGACTGTTGCTTAGCTAAGGGAGAATGTAAGTCTCTCTGCTGTGTTTGCCCTTCATTATCCCCACCTACACTAAATTTCCAGAATGCAAGGCTTGAGCCATCTCTTCCATTAATCTTTGCTCCGTTCTTCCCTACTCCTCTACTCCTCACAGAATTCTTCCAAGGAATATCTATTGACCCACTGTCTGGAATAGGAATTCCTGTCTCCCCAAACAGCCAAAGCCTCAATCCAGGAGGAAGCCCTTTAAGAGCAAAATATACTAGGTACCCTTGTTTATTCCCACTTTGGCCTAGGTGCAAGGAAGAAAGACAACCTTCAGACCTCATCACGAAAATCTGAACCTGCCCTCCCCACTTTATCCCTTGGGTTTAGGTCTCACTCCATTCCTTGGCCAATGATCCCTTTTGCTTCTACCTGTTCCCATATTTTTCCTCCCAGTTGGACAAAAAGAGATTGGACAACCAGGAGCTGGACAGCAGATACATCACAACTAGACCCCCATTTGGAAACCTGTAAGAGATTACTGCCCTTCCCCGCAGCTCCCAGAATATGCCCTGATTAGAAACTTCAAGGATGGATCCGCCCCCACTCATTGGTCGGAAGAGTTCTCTGGGATTCACCTCAGCCATTGAAACCTAGATTCCACTCCCAATCTGCCAGTTAGCCAGTCAATTCTTGGGTTGGCTGCTATGAGAACTGTGAGCAGGTCCCAATTTATTCACTATCAGTGCATTCTCGTCCTGCCCCTATGTAAGCTCCATCCACTAAGCCATTGGACTTATTAACCTTAGGTTCCTCCCCTGCTGTTCATTGACTGGATTCCTAGATGTTGATCCTGGCTCCCTGTCCCACTCCCACGTCTCCGACCCCAATCCCCCCACCAGTTGGAGGTCCTGCATTCGAGCCACACCCCCTCCGCAAGCCCACCTATTCACTCATTGGACACCCTGAGCTTGGGACCCACCTTCCAAAGCCCCGCCCACACGCTCACCGGTTGGACGACTTGCGGTTAGCGTCGAGCTCACGCTTGCGCAGCAGGAAGCCCTCGTGCTGCACTGTATGAGTGGGCGGTGGCGGAGGCGCGGGGGCGGAGCCGCCCTGGGCCGGGGCGGAGCGCGAGCGCCTGCTTCCCCCGCCCTCACCACCCTCTCGCGGCCGCGGCCGCCGTCGCGGCTTGGGCCGATCCCGCGCCCGCGGCCGGTCCGGCCGAGGTGTCCGATCGGGCGGCTCAAGCCCGTTGGGCAGGCGGCCAGGGGGAAGCTCGCGAGGCTGAGGCAGCGGCGGCTGTGTGAAGGGAGGAGGAAGAGGGGTGCTGTCCATTGGGGGCGTGGGGGCCATTTGGGGGAGCTCATGGGTCTGGGGTCCCATACGTCTGAAGGACCATCTGTCTTGGAGACGAATATAGGAGGACCTCAGGAATGGAGATCCAACTCTTAGTTGCCCCACTCTTGGAAGTGAGTCTGTTAGGACTCATGGGGTTTGGCATTTCTCTTGGTGGTGAGAAGAGGGTGCTAGATCTGTGGAAGTAGGGGTGCTAGCAGATGGGTGTCTCGTCTGTCTGTAGGAGCAATCTGGGGCTTCCTTCTGTGTATGTGGCCATCTATGAGGAAATCTGGGACCCCATGGGGCTGAAGAAATATGGAGCCCGGGATAGATGTTAGTAGTGTGTGGAGGGGAGCAGGGGTCTCTTATGTCAGTGCCCCACCTTTCTAATCAAGAAATTTTCAGACTCTGGGAGTCATCTGGGGGTTCTGAGAGACCATGCTGTCTCTGCAGGGTTCAGGTAGGAGGATGGGTCCAGGCCTAGCACTGGTTGTTTCTGATTTCCTTACTCCTGCTCTGAGAAGAGGGGTCCCCATGTCCCCACCCACCCAGAGGTTCAACTTACCCCAACAGGGAGCCCTGGGCTTGCCTCTTTCTCCTGCAGCTGCTCCACAATGTCAGCCAGGGTAGCCTTCCTGGTGGTGGTAGGGAACAGAAAGACTCAATGGAATCGGGGTGTCTTTTCCCAGGGAACTGTCTGGCTGGACAGAGGTGCCTCCACCCCTCAACCTGAGATGCCAGGCCTCTGTTCACTTCTGCAGCTATCTCAGATGCTGGTCTTACATACCACAGGTATTCAGGACATGCCTGCTGAATGCAGAGCTGAACCTCTCTTTCCTTTGAGTTTTTAGCAGCACAAAAAGCAAAATCCACAAAGTGCCTTCATCCCTTTGTTGCCTTTCTCCACCCACTCGCTGAGCTCCCAAGAACAGCCTCCCTCCCACATCCATGACAGTCACCAGCACTAATCATTCTGGTTCTTCACAGGTGTTGTCTGTTGCCCCCACTGGATTGTGAGCCCCATGAAGCCAGGGCTGTGACTATTTAAATCACTGCTCTCATCAGGCACAGAGTG
Source organism: Arctocebus calabarensis (assembly GCA_963573935.1). Classification (NCBI taxonomy): domain Eukaryota; kingdom Metazoa; phylum Chordata; class Mammalia; order Primates; family Lorisidae; genus Arctocebus; species Arctocebus calabarensis. Next base: position 3,772 of record CAUYON010143938.1, read on the forward strand.
GGCATTCAGCAAATGTCCCTGAAATGTGAAGTTTTGATAGGGTCAAGAAGTCATTGTCTCCTGACCAAAGTCCTCTTTCTGGAAACACAGCTAGCTGATTGGACTACTCTGCACCAAACATTCTGGTTAACTCCGGATTCTGAAAAGCCTGAGTTCCAGTCCTGATTCGTCTAAATTGGGTGACGGGCCTTCTTTGCGCCTCAGTTGCCCTATCCATACAACAGGGGTGGTTATAGCGCCCTCACCATAAGGCTATTGAGAGAAACTGTTATAAAGGGTCTTCCCAAGGCAGTAACGGTCCCAGTACTAGCCCAGCGAAGATGCAGACAGGACAAAAATCACAGCTCAGGGGACTTGGTGCAGGCGTTAGAACCCAGTGACTGAGAACCTGCCCCTGGAGGAAAGCACTCTGCCTTTTCCTCCAACAGGAAGGGCTGCCTCTATGGAACAATGGGCCTATCTCCTCTGCCTCCTCAAAATGGGTACCACGACAGTAGCTCCCTCTTTAGGAAGTTCTGAACCCTCAGCCTCTCTGGGGCCTGCGCGGCTGTGGGAGCTCTGCGCTTTCCCCTTCCCTCACCCTCTGGTCACACAGCCCCTCACCCCTTGACTAGGTCTCCCCTGGTAGGCATCTCCTGTTCACTGGACTCCTGCCGCTCCAACCGCCGCTCCCGCCTCTCCCGCCGCCGCTCCATCTGCTCATATCTGCCCAAGGTAAGGCTGTGGGTTGGCTCGTGCTCCGCCGACTCCTGCCGCTCAGGCCGCCGCCTCCGCGCAGCCTCCTCAGATTGGTCGGCCGACTCCTGGCGTTCTGGCCGCCGCCTCCTGGGCACATCCTCCGCGCGATCAGCTGACTCCTGGCGCTCAGGCCGCGGCCGGACCTGCTCTGTAACCGCGGGAGCCACGGGGGTCTCCGCTGCGTCCTCTGGTGCAGCCGACAAAGCGGTGGGCTCCACCCTGCCCGGAACCTCCGGCAGGCGGTCAATGCGCGGCTGGAGGCGCTCGGGCTTTAGCTCTTGTCGCACATACCCCACCCGGGTCCGCACCTCGGCCGACAGCGTGTCCGAGGCCCGACGGGCCAGGGGCTCCAAGCCCCGCTCATAGCCCCCTGGCCGCAGCAGCGGCGCCCCCTTGGCCGCCAGCTCCGTGGGGTCCCCAAAGAACTTGCGCCCCAGCAGCGGGGTGGGCGGCTGCTTGCTCTGTTCTGCCTTGAGTTTTTCGATCTGAGGAGAGAGGGACCAGGGTCAAGTTGAAGGCGTCGGGGGTGGAGGAAGGGCTCATGAGGGAGCGGTCCAGGAAGGATTTTTCTGCCTCACCACTGTCAGTTTTTGTTTGTTTGTTTGTCTTTGAGACATTGAGACAGTCTCAAGCTGTCACCCTGGGTAGAGTGGCATGGCGTCATAGCTCACAGCAACCTCCAACTTGGGCTCAAGCGATCCTCTTGCCTCACTTTTTCTATTTTTAGTAGAGACAGAGTCTCACTTGTGCTCAGGCTAGTCTCAAACTCTTGAGCTCAAGCTATTCACCCCCCTCGGGCTCCCAGAGTGCTAGGATGACAGGCCTGTGCCACCACACCCGACTTTACCAGTTCTTTGAAAAAACAAGGTTGTCCAGGCCTGGGCCCAAGCTTCGCTCTCTAGCAAGGACTTAATTCCTATACTCTAAAACACCTATTGCTTTTAAGAACTGACTAATTAACACTTTCTCTGGGTGCCTTTCTTTTTCTTTCCTTTCTTTTTTTTTTAGACAGTCTCACTGTCACCTTGGGTAGAGTGCTGTGACATCACAGCTCACAGCAATCTCAAACTCCTGAGCTCAAGCAATCCTCTTGCCTCAGCCTCCCAATAGCTGGGACCACAGGCACTGCTGTGGGATTGGCTAGTTTTTCTATTTTTAGTAGAGATAGGGTATCTCTATCCTTTTTTTTTTTTTTTTTTGGCAGTTTTTGGCCAGGGCTGGGTTTGAACCGGACACCTCCTGTATATGGGGCCGAGGCCCTACTCCTTTGAGCCACAGGCGCCGCCCCTGGGCCCTATTTTTAGTAGACCCTGTCTCTCTTGCTCAGGCTGGTCTTGAATTCCTGAACTCAGGCAATCAACCTGCTTCAGCCTTGCATCTGATACCTTTCTGACCCCCATTTCCTTGTTTCTTTTTTTTATTTTTTTCAGTATTTGGCCGGGGCTGTGTTTGAACCTGCCACCTCCAGCATATGGGGCTGGCGCCCTACTCTTTTGAGCCAAAGGCCTCACCCCAATTCCTCCTTTCTTAGTGGTGCACCCAAGACCTTAAAATTTTTTTTTCTTTGTTTTTCTTTTCTTTTTTTTTTTTTTTTGAGACAGAATCTCACTTTGTCGCCCTTGGTAGAGCGCTGTGGCATTAGCTCACAGCAACCTGAAATACTTGGGCTCAGGCAATTCTCTTGTCTCAGCCTCCCAAGTAGCTGGGACTACAGGCGCCTGCCACAACACTCAGCTATTTTTAGAGATGAGGTCTCACTCTGGCTTAGGCTGGTTTTGAACCTGCGAGCTCGGGCAATCCACCTGCCTCAGCCTCCCAGAGTGAAGACCTTAAGACTTTTTTTTGTTTTTGTTTTTTGAGACAGAGCCTCAAGCTGTCACCTTCGATAGAGGACACTCACAGCAACCTCCAATTCCTGGGCTCAAGCGAGTCTCTTGCCTCCACCTCCCAAGTAGCTGGGGCTACAGGTGCCCACCACAATGCCCGGCCATTTCTTGGTTGTAGCCGTCATTGTTGTTTGGTGGGCCTGGGCTGGATTCGAACCCTCCAGCTCAGGTGTACGTGGCTGGTGCCTTAGCCCGTTGAGCCACAGGCGCCGAGCCAACTTTAAGCCTTTTTATCTCTTCACTTCGTTCCTCAAGTCTCAGACAAGACTCCCTCAGGACAGGACAAGTGCCTCTTTGTCTCTCCATCTCATCCCTGACTACTCTAGGTTTTCATTGTATGGTGACAAATCTGTTCCTGTGCCCCACTGGGAGCCTAGAAAGATCTTTCTTGGCCCTCACGAAACAAGACAGAGCACTAAGTCTGGATGTGTCTGTCCCATATAGAGGGCTGGGCTGGGGAAGCTGTCACGTCAGGGCATGGGATAGGATCTGGGGGTCTGACCGTGGTCAGGCGCCGCAGAGAGCTGAACCTCTCTTCCCAGGCTGCAGCCGCTTTTCGGAAGGCCTCATGTCGCCGGATAAGCTGCTCCACTTCATCCACGCTGCTGCCCAGCTCCCGGCTCTGCAGCAGAGGTTCTTGGGCAGTCAGCCAGGCATCAGCCACCACCGCCTCCTGGGCAAACTGGTGCACTTCCAACACTGAGGGAGGCATGTGGGTCAGGGGCTGGGGACACCAAGTGTCCTCCCTGGGGCACTGGCTGTTTTCTCTGTCCTTCCATACCCTTCTGACTTCCCCTGTCCCAGCCCTGACCACTATGGGCTCTGTAGGAATGACAGAGGCTGGGGCTGTTTCTGTGGGCACCAGCCTGTCTCAGGGTGTCTGCCACCCAGGGATCCAGTGGCAAGGCAGCCCCCTGTTCACCCTCCCAATCCTTATGTTTGCTTCTGCAGACCCATGAGTAGTGTGCAAAACATGCCTGTGTCACCCTCTGGGCTTTGTCTGGGAATACTGGGACATGTCCCCCTGCCTTCAGCCACGTGTATCTGGGCCCCCACTCACTCTGCTGCAGCCACTCCCAATGACGGTCCCATTTGTCTGACACCTCCTCCTTCCTGGTTCCCAGCTTGTCCAGCTGTGCCTGAATCTGGGAGTGGTGGGTAGGAGGGGAGTCAAGGATGGCTCCCACCCCCCAATGTGCCTTGGTGGCAGAGGGGGTCCCCCATGCTCCTCCCCACCTCATCAGCCATGGCACTCTTGTTAAGCAGCAGAGAGCGCCCCAGCTCCTGGCAAGCAGTCAACTCAGGTGCCCGTGCCTCCAGCTCCGTCTTCAGGCCCTGGTGGTAGTTCATGAGCACCTCCACCGATGACACATCCCTGCAGCGGGTGGCAGGCAGGGAGAGAGGGATCTCAGCCATGGGCAGCCTGTGTGGGCCCACCCTTAAAGCAGCTCCTGGTGAACTCACAGCTCTGAGGCTGATATGCCACACCACCTCCACACACACCTACCTTCTCTGACCAAGTCCTGAGGGTCCAAGGCTCTTTGGTAGTTCAACAATTCCAAATTTCCAAGGTTCCAACATTTCACACTTTTATGATTCTAACCTTCTAACCTTTTGATCTTGAAATCTAAATTTTTAACTTTTCTATAGTTCTGAAGGTTCCACTAGCCAGTGGATTCTAACTTTCCAAGTCTGTGCTGTCCAATCCAGTGACCACCAAACCTGCATAGCAATTGAGCACTGGAATTGTGACTAGTCCATTCCAAACTGAGGGCAGAGTGCATACCACATTGTGAGGGTTTAGTGTAAAAAAAAAAAAAAAAAAAAAGAGGAATGTTAAATGTCTCATAAATAATTTTAATATTGACTACATGTTTAAATGATACTATTGGAGTCAAGTCTGTTGGGTTAAATAATGTATTACTAAAATAATTTACACTTGCTTCCTTTTACTTCATTAATGTGGTTACAAGAAAAATTTTAATTGTATATGTAGCTCACATTTTATAACTATCAGACAGTGCTACTCTAAGCCATCATATGTTCAAAATAAATTCCAAATTTCTGAAGGTTCCACCAGTCAGTAAATCACAGCTTTACAGTATGGTTTGAATGTGTCTCTTAAATTTTTTCCTTTCTGGTTTTTGTTTTTGCTTTTTAAGATAGTCTTGATTCTGTTGTCCCAGGCTAGAGTGCCGTGGCATCAGCCTAGCCCACAGCAACCTCAAACTCCTGGGCTCAAGTGATCCTCTTGCCTCAGCCTCCTAAGTAGCTGGGACTGACTATAGGCACCCACCACAACACCTGGCTAATTTTTCCACTTTTAGTAGGACTTGGTCTTGCTCTTGCTCAAGCTGATCTTGGACTCCTAAACGCAAGAGATCCATCCACCCCAGCCTCCCAGAGTGTTAGGATCGCAGGCATGAGCCACCATGTCCATGGTCTCTCAAATTTCATATGTTAGAAACTTAACCCCCAAACTGATATGTTGATAGAATTTGGAAGTGGGGCCTTTGGGAGGTAATTACCATTAGATGAAGTCATCAGGGTAGGACCCCAAGTATTAACAGCTTTAAAGAGAAAGGGAGACCAGAACTAGCACACGTTTGCCCTCTCACCCTGTAATGTCCACCACCATTCTGTGATGTACCACGAAGGCCCTACCAGATGCTAGCACCGTGCTCTAGGACTTCCCAGAACTACAAACTAAATAAACGTTTTTCTTCATAAATTACCCAATCTGTGGTATTGTTATAACAGAAAATGAACTAATATAAAATATGTCCAAACTTACTTCTGGAGATCCCCCATTGTAATGAAAGTTAATATAACTAGAACAGGCTCAGCGCCTGTAGCTCAAGAAGCTAAGGCACCAGCCACGTACACCTGAGCTGGCGGGTTCGAATCCAGCCCGGGGCCCGCCAAACAACAATGACGGCTACAAACAAAAAAAATGGCCGGGTGTTCTGGCAGGTGCCTGTAGTCCCAGCTACTTGGAAGGCAGAGGCAGGAGATTCGCTTGAGCCCAGGAATTGGAAGTTGCTGTGAGCTGTGATGCCATAGCACTCCATTCAGGGTCACAACTTGAGGCTCTGTCTCAAAAATAAATAAATAAATAAAATAAAATAAAATATATATAACTAGAACAATCTTTCTGATCCTCCCCCATTCCCCAAACATGACCTCTTCTTTCCATTTGAATAAATTCACCCATCATTCGTCAATGACGCTTCTCTTTCCCTAAGCCCTTCACTGAAGCCAATCCTTCAGATAGGAATGAACTTTTTTTTTTGAGACAGAGCCTAAAGCTGTCGTCTTGGGTAGAGTGCTGTGGCATCACAGCTCACAGCAACCTCTAAACTCCTGGGTTCAAGTGATTCTCCTGTCTCCGCCTCTCAAGGAGCTAGGACTACAGGCACCTGCCACAACGCCCAGCTATTTTTTTGGTTGCAGTCGTCATTGTTTGGCAGGCCCGGGCTGGATTCGAACCTGCCAGCTCAGGTGTATGTGGCTGGTGCCTTAGCCACTTGAGCCACAGGTGAATAGCCAGGACTGAACTTTTTTTGAGACAGAGTCTCACTTTGTCACCCTCGGTATAGTGCTGTGGCATCATAGCTCACAGCAACCTCAAATTCTTGGGCTCAAAGAATTCTCTTGCCACCGCCTTCCAAGTAGCTGGGACTACAGGAACGTGCCACAATGCTCAGCTATTTTTAGAGATGGGGGGGGTCTCACTCTTGCTCAGGCTGGTCTCGAACCCATGAGCTCAGGAAATCCACCCATCTCGGCCTCCCAGAGTGCTAGGATTACAGGTATGAGCCACCGCACCCAACCTAGGACTGAATATTTGTAATTTTAAAATACACCTTGTGAAATGATATGAAGCTAAGATTGTTTTTTTGTTTTTTTTTTGAGGCAGAGCCTCAAGCTATCACCCTGGATAGAGTGCTGTGGCATCACAGCTCACAGCAACCTCCAACTCCTGGGCTTAAGCGAGTCTCCTGCCTCTGCCTCCCAAGTAGCTGGGACCACAGGCGCCCGCCACATTGCCTGGCCATTTTTTTTGTTGGAGCCGTCGTTGTTGTTTGGCGGGCCCGGGCTGGATTCGAACCCGCCAGCTCAGGTGTACGTGGCTGGCACCTTAGCCCGTTGAGCCACAGGTGCCGAGCCAAGAAGCTAAGACTGTTTTTAAAATAACTCAGCAGGGAAGTAGGGGCAATGTACTATTGGAATGAGACTAGCCAAATGGTGATGGTGGTTTAAGCCAGGTGTTCACAATACACATGTGGGTTTACTACATTGTTATCTCTACTTTTCCGTGATTTGAAATTTTTCTTAAGAAAATGATTTTAAATTTCTTAAAACCAAGCCCTTTTTTCTCTCCATTTCTACATCCTCCCCCCCATGATGGCCCAAACCAGCATGGTCTGTCACCTGCAAAACAGCAGAAGCCTCCTGGCTGGCTTACCTGCTTTCACTCTTGTTCTCTACAGTGTGTTCCCCACAAGCAACTGGGGTGATTTTTCTCCAATGTACATTATGTCACACCCCTCCCTGCTCTGAACACTCCCAGGACACTGAGAGTGAGGACACACTCCTCACCATGTGTGGCAGCTACTGCCCCTCCTGACTCTCCCCTTCCTTGCTCTATCCAGCTGCAATGATCTCACATCCCCAAATGTGCCTAACTACACCCCACCCCAGGGCCTTTGCACTTGCTGACCCCGCACCTGAAAAATCCTTCCCTCAAAACTACCCAGTTCACCCATCACTTAATTCAGTTCTCCACTCAGATGTCACATCCTCAGAGCGGCCTTGCGAGCTATGGCCTCCTTCCCTCAGCTCGGCATATTTTTCTTCATAGCACTTACTATTTGGCGAAGCAGCAGGATGTGTGTGTTTACTCCCCCATCAGACAGTGAGCTCCTCAGAGCAACAGGGGCCCTGGTCAGCATCTGGCACCCAGCAAGCACTCAGCAAAAATTTGCTGAGTAAATGAGTGCAGGCACAAGACCCCCATGGTCACAGAAACATAGCCAGTGCCCACCATTTTCCAGGTCCTTTTCTTCCTGGCCACAACCATGGGATTAAATTTCCAGCCTCCTTGGCAGACAGGTTGGGCCACTTGGCCAGCAGCGTTTGACACAGGCTTAGTCCCTAAACTCTCCTCAAGACAGGCTCCTGCTGTCTTTCCCCACATACAGTGGGATCCAGAGGGTCCAGCAAATGACTCTCCGGACCAAGTGCTGGAAGGCCGCCGACTCCCAAGCACCTGGGAAAGACCTCTGCTGCGCGCTCACTGTGAAGCGCTATGTGAGCAATGAATCAGCGCCCACTAGGTTAAGCCACCGAGATGCTGGGACTGTTTCTTAGAGTTGTTCTTCCACCCTGACAGATACAGTCCCACGCCTGACCTGGCCCACTGCTGGCCTCAGCCCATCCCATGCTGTGACATCCCCATGGAGAGGGCAGTAGTGGGGGACTGGGAAAGACAGAGGGCAGGAGGATGCCCAGTGCCTTAAGTCCACAATGTCAGGCCTGACAAGGGGTCCTAATGCACATGAAACATCTAGAACAGTGCCTGCCACATAGAGGTGCCATGCAGGTATTAGCTGTCGTGACTTCTTATGGGAAGGGGACTGTGGACGGGCTGGGGGTGGCTGAGGGAGGCTGCCAGAGACAGGTAGGAAGGCTGAGGAGGGCTGAGGGGCACCTGGGCTTGTCAGCTGCCCCGATCTGGCTGGCGATACCATCCATCCAGGAGAGCAGGTCTCGGGCTTGGCTGTGGAAGCGCAGGGCATCGGCTGTGGAGCTGACGTGCAGGCGGGCATCTTCGCAGGCTGCCAGCAGCTCCTTCCAGCCCTGCAGCACCTCCTGCTCCCGGCTGGCGATGGCCTCTGCGTGTTCACCCGCATACACCGTCCGCAGCTGGGCTGCCCCTTCCTGAAGCTGCCGCACCTGAGAGGCATGCTAGGTCGGGCACCAGCCCCCCAAGGGCCCAGACTCCGCCTGCTCTTTTCCCATCTGCTTGAGTGCAGAGCCCTTCGATGCAAGGAGTCTGCACCTGGGATCCCACCGCTGGGCTGTGTCCGCTGCCTACTTCTGACTTCTTTTATACCCACTACTGCATTTCTCTCCCATCTGCTGCCTGATTTTTCTTAGACTTCCCTGCATTCTGACTTCATTCATTCATTGATTCATTGGAGAAAGGGTCTTGCTCTGCCACCTGGCTAGAGTGCAGCTGCCCAATCATAGCTCACGGCAACCTCAAACTCCTGGGCTCACGCTATCCTCCTGCCTTCCAACTAACTGGGACTGACTACTGATGCACACCCAGCTAATTTAAAAAATACATATACAGGGCGGCTCCTGTGGCTCAGCGAGTAGGGCGCCGGCCCCATATACCGAAGGTGGCGGGTTCAAGCCCGGCCTCGGCCGAACTGCAAAACAAACAAAAAAAATAGCCGGGCGCTGTGGTGGGCGCCTGTAGTCCCAGCTA
>CAUYON010143946.1:0-13917 GCA_963573935.1 Arctocebus calabarensis
AAAGAGACAGGCCTGTTGGCTTCATATGATTTGGAAATGTTGTTGGCAATCTTGAATAGGAAACACGAAATACATTGATTCAGTGTGCTGGGTTTTTTTTGTCTTTGTATATTAAGTGAAAATTTAGTTTGGCTAGAATTAAATATATAAAAATGTATCTGATAAATGGCCACTTCTAGAAAGAAAGACATAATATTAAAATCATTATAAATCAGATTGTCTTCTCTGAATTTGCTTTGAATTTTTGACAACATATTTTGACTTTGAGTTCATGTACATCCAGGAGTTTAATAGGAGAATTCTTGATTGTTAAATTTATCTTAAAGTTTTGAAAATCAATAAAGGTCACGAATATGCATTTATTTCATGTTGTTTACTATGCACCAAGAAGCATGATATTGTGCGAAATATTTCCTAAAGGTGATGTGTCCCTTTTTAGCTTATATCAAAATGTAAAATGCACACATGACATTATTATTTGATTATACAATAAACGTCTGTAAGTATGCAATTAATATTCTTACCAGAATTTCTTCTTTAGTAGGTCCTTGGTCTCGGGGATTAGAAGAATGAATTCACGGACCACAGATCAATGGTAAGAAAGGATTTATTTTACAGACAAAAATACAGAAAAAGTACCAGAGCCCAGAGCTCTTGGCAGAAGGAAAGATTTAATTCACAAAAAAATCTTCTCTCTGCCTGAGGTTTTTTTTTTTTTTTTCCCTAGGGGTGTATTTAGTCATAGTTACCTTTGGCCAAGACTTGCTGACAAATGAATGAATATAATCCCTTCTGCTGGGGCAAGGTGAATGGTATATCAATGTATGGATATAGTTCCTTCTTCTGGGGTAAGATGAATGGTATATTAATGTATGGATATAGGCCCTTCCTCTGGGGTAAGATGAATGGTTTATTAATGTATGGATATAGTCCCTTCCTCTGGGGTAAGGTGAATGGTGTATTAATGAATAGATATAGTCCCTTCCTCTGGGGTAAGATGAATGCGTGTATCAATGAATGGATACAGTCCCTTCTCATAGGGTCAAGGTTAATGAACGCATTAAAGAATGGATACAGTCCATTCATGAAATTGTCCAGGACTAGGAATGGTGCCTGTTCATCACTGAATGGAGGAAACCTGTATCACCCTTAGGTCTGTGAAATGCTCATAGGGGAGTAGTGCAGCAAGTAGAAGGGCTTCCTAGGTTCAAGGGTGGTTCTGCAGTTGGCACCTGCCCAGTGCACACTGTGTCCATGGGCTTCTACAGCGCTCGCCCTTTCTACTGCACCGGGTTCTCCAGCTTCCCACCCCCATCCCCCCACCCAACCCCCCCAGCCCCCCAGTCCCCAGCCCTGCCGCCTCATCAACACTGCAGGGTGGGAGATGCTGAACAAGCCTGGTGCACCCGCCCTGTATAAATATCATACATATTTTAAATTTTTTTCATAGCTTTAGAAAAGAAAATATATATTCAATTCATCTGATGTTGCATATTTCCCTTTTTAACAACAGATTTTCTGGGCTATGATATTAATTAATTGTTGTGATTGATGAATTTTTACTTGGACAGAAGCATGCCTGCATCAAACCTCAATATCTGACCTACAAAAGAGAAAATATAATATCGTGGGTTTACTTTAAGGCTTAAATAAAATGCCTTGTGGGACATGAAAAATGGATGCTTCCCCTAGAAATTAAAAAAAAAAAGTTTTATTTGGAGAAATAAATGTGCTTTAAATATTCAGCAGCAAAACCAGGGAGCAAAAAGTGATAAAGGACAGCTCGAATGTTTGCCAGGTTTGCACTCTATTTCAGGTTATTTTAAAACTGTATTCCATTTAGCATATTTCTAAAATGGGATGTCATCAATTTTTTAGTGGACAAAAATTTACATTCAAAATTTAACTAGTTTCTGTGAGAATAGGAAATATATTTGACCTGCTACTTCCTTGAAGGAAACTTGTGAACTGACAGGCACCTAACTTAGATTCTTACAGCAATTAAGAGGAGACGTGCGGAGGTAAGGAACACATTCAAACAAAGACAGATTGGCCAGGGACTACTTGCATTGTGCTCATAGAAGTTATTGGGGGGGTGGATAACATAAGTGAATTTTAGGGTCTCTCTGTATAATGAAAAGAATTACCAAATTTCCAAAGCTCAAATAGAAAAGGACTTCTAATATTAAAAAGAGGTAATTATCAATATGGAGTGTCCATAAACCCTAACCCTACCCCTACCCCTAACCCTAACCCTAATCCTGATCCCTAAAGTTCGTGTGCTGTAGTTGGCTATTTTAAATTGCACACAACTTTACGGACACCCTGCACATTCTCCACTAAAAAAAAAAATTAGCATGTATGTGAGTAAGAAATATACTACTATAGCCGGGGTTGTGGCGGGTGCCTGTAGTCCCAGCTACTAGGGAGGCTGAGGCAAGAGAATCGCTTAAGGCCAAGAGCTGGAGGTTGCTGTGAGCAGTGTGATGCCACAGCACTCTACCTAGGGCAATAAAGTGAGACTCTGTCTCTACAAAAAAAAAAAAAAAATGCAAATCAAATGCCATTTTTTCAGAAACGCCTTTCTTATGGCAGACTCAAGTGAGCACTCCCTCCTCTTTTAGCAGTAACAACACATAAGTGTGTCTGACAACCAATCTCCCCTCCATCCCTTACTCTACATTCCTATAGAGCTCTACAAACTCTGCTCTGGAGGTTTTTTAAGCAATTCTCTTACCTCCACCTCCAAAGTAGCTGGGACTACAGGCGCCTGCCACAATGCCCAGCAATTTTTTGGTTGCAGCCGTTGTCGTTTGGCGGGCCTGGGCTGGATTCGAACCCGCCAGCTCAGGTGTATGTGGCTGGCACCTTAGCTGCTTGAGCCACAGGCGCCGAGCCCCTTGATTTGAGTTTTGAAGTCTGGGGGAAAGGCTTGACAGGAGAGAGCAAGAGAAGGTACTTTTTTTTTTTTTTTTTTTTTTTTTTTTTAGACGGGGGCACTTGACTGGCAGAAACCTCACAGACCACCAAGGCTTGTATGACAGGTCTTTATTGGTGGGGGATGCTGCAGACCAGCATTACGGTGGACGGAAAAGTGGGGCAGAGAGAGAGAGGCACGGGGGGGGATAAGGAGAAGAGAGGAAGAGAGAAAGAGGAGGGGGTGGCGCCTGTGGCTCAAAGGAGTAGGGCACCGGCCCCTTATGCCGGAGGTGGCGTGTTCAAACCCAGCCCCGGCCAAAAACTGCAAAAGTAACAGTTACTGAGCATGGTATATGCCAGATTTTATGCTGGATGTTGTTGTGCATACATTTTACCAGGTTGTCAAGGGGAGTAAATGACTGGACCTCAAAACTACAATTCCCATTTTACAAATGAATAAAGTAGCTTTCTAGGTCACCTAGTTGGTTAGCAATAGAGCCAGAATTCAAACCCAAGTCTTTGTACTTCAAAGGAACTAGTGATTGACCATGCTCATTGATGAAGGAAGATCTAGGAGAATGAGTTTCTAGAGGAGGAGGCTACTGGTAATGTTGGAAGGTATGGATTCCCAGAGGAGAGCTGGGAGGGATGTGCTGGCTATCCATGAGCTACTTAGCCAAACAGGATAAGACCCACTTAGACTAAAAGAGAACATGGAAGCTGGAATTCCAGGTATGACAGGGAAGGGCTAAACGAAGGGAAGGCTCTAGTCTACCAGGGACAGCAGAGACCTAGAGGGCATAGCTAATGCAAAGCCTGCTCAGCCTTTTTGATGTGTACGCAATATTCTCTTTTCTTCTCCTTTTTTTTTTTTTCAGAGACAGAGTCTCACTTTATCACCCTCGGTCGAGTGGTTGAGTGCTGTGGCATCGCACAGCTCACCGCAACCTCCAACTCCTGGGCTTAGGTGATTCTCTTGCCTCAGCCTCCCGAGTAGCTGGGACTACAGGTGCCTGCCACAATGCCCAGCTGTTTTTCTCTTTTTGCAGTTCGGCCAAGGCCGGGTTTGAACCCGCCACCTTCAGTATATGGGGCCAGCACCCTACTTGATGAGCCACAGGCATTGCCCTTTTTTTTTTTTTTTTTGAGGCAGAGTCTCACTATGTCGCCCTTGGTGTAGTGCCTCAGCCTCCCAAGTAGCTGGGACTACAGGTGCCTGCCACAATGCCTGACTATTTTTTGTTGTTGTTGCACTTGTCTTTGTTGCTTTAGCTGGCCTGAGCTGGGTTCAAACCCGCCAGCCTCAGTATATGTGGCTAGTGCCCTACCCACTGAGCTATGGGTGCCGCCATTCTTTTTTTTTATTATGTATGTGCTGATTTGCAAGGGATTGGAAGTCCTCTGGAAAGTCTCATAGCTTTTCTTCCTCCTTGCACTTACGTAATGCTATGAGTTGATGACTTACAGGAAAAAAGCGATAGTGGAGAAGCTGAGACCTAGACACAGGATTTTGAGGGTAATATTGTCAATATTCACCTCTACCCCAATTTTATCTTTTTTTTTTTTTTTTTTGCAGTTTTTGGCCTGGGCTTGGTTTAAACCCACCACCTCTGGCATATCAGGCCAGGACCCTACTCCTTTGAGCCCAGGCGCAGCCCTATCCTCCCTCCCGCCCTCTTCCCCACATTGTTTGGCCAGGGCTGGGTTTGAACCTGCCATCTCTGGCATATGGGGCCAGTGCCCTACTCCTTTGAGTCATAGGCGCTGCCCCCAATTTTATCTTTTCATTGTATCAGCAAAGGAAATCCAAAACCTACTAGCATTAGGAATCAGTACAGTGGCTAAAAAGATTTCTGAAGGGGGAAAAACAAAATATAGGACTTTATTTTATCTATCCTTTTTTTTTTTTTTTTTTTTTTGAGACAGAGTCTTACCTTATTGCCCTTGGTACAGTACTGTGGTGTCACACAACTCACAGCAATCTCCAGCTCCTAGGTTTAAGCGATTCTCTTGCCTCAGCCTCCCAAGTAGCTGGGACTACAGGCGCCCGCCACAACGTCTGGCTATTTTTCTGTTTTGCAGTTTGGCCGAGGCTGGGTTTGAACGTGCCACCAGTGGTATATGGGACCGGCAACCTACTCAATGAGCCACAGGCACCGCACACTGTCTATCATTCTTATTAAAGATTCCTTGTCTAATTACATGCAGGTGCTGTCTCCATAATTATTAGAATCATTTTTGGAAAAGAGTTTCTGCATGTTCTCTGTAATACTGGTATTTGGAAAGAATCAGTTATTACCTAAATCAGTAACAAACTCATTGGCTAGCAGAAATTGAATTCATGTGCAACTATTCTTAGTTCTTACTAATCTTTTTCAGTGTGAATAATGACATATTTGCTGCAGAAATATTAATGAGTTTGGTTATAGGATGCTGCCCAAGATTCTACTGGGTTATTTCATAATACATGCTATTAAAGTCTATTATTTCCTTTTTCAAATCTGAAAAATTGATTCTGTTTCAATTCAGGACCTATCCTTCCTGTTGACCTCAGAAGTTAAGTCTTGGGATGGCCCAATCTCTGCCAGTGTTTTTTTTATTTAAAAAATTTTTTTATACTCTGGGATGCTGAGTTGAGAGGATTGCTTGAGCTCAGGAGTTCAAGACGAGTCTTAGCGAGAGTGAGACCCTCTTTTTACTAAAAATCGAATACATTAGTCATATGTGGTGGTGCGCACCTGTTATCCCATCTACTTGGGAGGCTGAGGTAGGGGATCACTTGAGTCCAGAAGTTTGAGGTTGCAGTGAGCTATGATGATGCCACCGCACTCTAGCCTGGGCAACAGAGCAAGACCCTGTCTCAAAAAAAGATTTTTTTGTTAAAGATTTCCTCTGTCACCTAGGCTGGAGTACAGTGGTACAGTCAGTCATAGTTCACTGTATCCTCAAATTTCTGGGTTCAAGCAATTTTCCTGCCTTAGGGGCTTGAGTAGCTAAGACTAAAGGTATGCACTACCACATCCAGCTAATTTTCTTATTTTTAAAATTTTTTGTAGAGATGGGGTCTTGCTTTGTTCCCCAGGCTGGTCTCAAACTTCTGGGCTCTAGATTGCTGCAAAGTGCTGGTATCACAGGTGTGAGCCACTGTGACTGGCCCTGCCTTTTTAATTAATTAATTTATTTATTGAGACAGAGCCTCAAGCTATTGCCCTGGGTAGAGCTCCTTGGCGTCACAGCTCACAGCAACCTCCAACTCCTGGGCTCACTCGAGTCTCTTGCCTCTGCCTCGAAGTAGCTGGGACTATAGGCGCCCGCCACAATGCCTGGCTATTTTTTTTTTTTTTTTTTTTTGGTTGCAGCTGTCATTGTTGTTTGGCGGGCCCAGGTTGGATTCGAACCCCCCAGCTCAGGTGTATGTGGCTGACGCCTTAGCTGCTTGAGCCACAGGCGCTGAGCCTTTTTTTTTTTTTTTGAGACAGAGCCTCAAGCTTTCACCCTGGATAGAGTGCCGTGGCATCACAGCTCACAGCAACCTCCAATTACTGGGCTCAGGCGAGTCTCTTGCCTCCGTCTCCCAAGTAACTGGGACTATAGGCGCCCGCCACAACACTTGGCCATTTTTTGGTTGCAGCCGTCATTGTTGTTTGGCTGGCCTGGCTGGATTCGAACTTGCCAGCTTAGGTGTACATAGCTGTCGCCTTAGCCTGTTGAGCCACAGGCGCCAAGCCAGGCCCTGCCTTTGTAAAGTCTCATTTTCTGGCGGCGCCTGTGGCTCATCAAGTAGGGCGCTGGCCCCATATACCGAAGGTGGCAGTTCAAACCTGGCCTCAGCCAAATTGCAAAACAGAAAAAGAGCCGGGCGTGGTGGCGGACGCCTGTAGTCCCAGCTACTCGGGAGGCTGAGGCAAGAGAATCACCTAAGCCCAGGAGTTGGAGGTTACTGTGAGCAAGTCTCATTTTACGTCATGTTACAGACTTAGGAAGATCTAAACAATTCCTGTATATGCCCTCTTTTCATGCTATCATATGTTTTGTTTGTGTATAATAACTTAAATAGGCCCCCATCTCACCATCACTTCTACTACCATAATAGTCTGAGTCACCACTGTCATACTTCACTTGAGTGATCCTCCTGCTCTCTGGCTTCCCATCATGCTTAGAAGAAAATCCAAAATCCTTCTGTTGTCTGTAAGAGCCTTCATGATGTGGACCCTGGTTCTATCTATCCTCATTTCCAGCTCTTTAGCCTCTCTGTTCTTCCTTTCCCTGGAAATGCCAAGTACTGCTCGGCTTCAGTGTTGCTGTTTTCTTTAATTGGAATGCTCTGCTCCCAAATATCTGTGTGATCTTTATTTTATTTTAATTTTTGCTGAGATAGACCTCCTCAAAAAAGGTTTTCATGATCGCTGTGTCTAAAATAGCATCCTCCATCATCCTTGATCCTTATTAGGCTTCATTCTCAGTACTTTTTTTTTTTTTTTTTGTAGAGACAGAGTCTCACCTTATCGTCCTCGATAGAGTGCTGTGCTTTATACGGCTCACAGCAGCCTCCAACTCCTGGGCTTAGGCGATTCTCTTGCCTCAGCCTCCCAAGTAGCTGGGACTATAGGCGCCCACCACAACGCCCGGCTATTTTTGTTGTTGTTGTTGTTTTGCAGTTTGGCTAAGACTGTGTTTGAACCCGCCACCTTTGGCATATGGGGCTGGTGCCCTACTCACTGAGCCACAGGCGCTGCCCCATTCTCAGTACTTTTTGATGTTATTTATTTATTTATCTTGGGTTTTTTTTTTAGACAGAGTCTTAATTTTGTTGCTCTTGGTAGAGTACTGTGGCGTCACAGCTCGTAGCATCTTCCAACCCTTGGGCTTAAGCGATTCTCTTGCCTCAGCCTCCTGAGTACCTAAACTACAGGTGCCTGCCACAGCGCCCAGCTATTTTTTGTTGCAATT
The DNA here is from genome assembly GCA_963573935.1 of Arctocebus calabarensis. Lineage (NCBI taxonomy): Eukaryota > Metazoa > Chordata > Mammalia > Primates > Lorisidae > Arctocebus > Arctocebus calabarensis. The sequence continues at coordinate 7,870 of CAUYON010143946.1, forward strand.
CTCATTACTGATTATCTTGGTATTTGTTTAGCCGTCTTCTCCTCCTCTGGTCATGTCTTACTCCATGCTGTATTCCCATACTAATTTAGAGGAGTGTCTGCTTAGTAGATATTCCATGAATATTTGTTGAATTAATTAATTATTCTTTGTAGTGTGAATTGGAGCCTTTCTCTTTCTTAGATTTGAGGCTGTACTGCTTCAGTTTTCACTATGGAAAACAAAATGATGTTTCTTTTGTTCCTCTGTGATCCATCAAACTTCACTGTTCTGTATCATCAGGTTAACAATGTCTGCCTTACAGGCTTCGGGCCTCCCGGGTGCTTCTTGTCGGCATGAAAGGACTTGGGGCTGAAATTGCCAAGAACCTCATCCTGGCAGGAGTGAAAGGACTGACAATGTTGGATCACGAACAGGTGCAATGTTTCCACCTCATCACTCCCCTTCTTCACTTCCCCTCTTCATTGTGAACACTAGAGGATTTTATGAATGTCTACTTGTGCCATCAGGGCTGTGAAAGGAGGCTTGGCACTAATGGATAGCCTTTGGAGACTAGAGGTGCTGATGCTGGGTTCAAATTCCATCTCTACCACATCTAGCTGAAGGACAGTGGAGACACACATCACCTCATTGACGTTGCCTGGCTGTAAAATGGAGTTAATCACATCTCCCTTGATAGAGACATGTGAATAATAGAGATGTGGTTTTCCATTAGTGCCTAAAAATTACTTGAATAACTAATTGAAAAGGCAGAATTTTCCTGAGGTTTAACAAAGTATAACCTTCATCCCCAGTGTTTCTAATTTAGATCTGAGATGAGCCTCAGGAATATGTCCATTTAAAAGGTATCTCAGGAAATTTTGATGTATATGGTCCACAGACATTTTAAAAAATGTTGGTTCAGAGAGGATGTGTGTGGACTGTTTAGCATAATGCTTGTACATAATAAGTATTTATTTATACTAATTATCTGACATGATGCTGTTGGATTGATGATGTAACAGAAGTACCCAATTCCAGTGTAGCTTTCTGTGTCTCATTTTCAAGGTGAAAGTAAGTGCTTTCTCTGCATCCTTTTGTCTCAGTGACATTTTAGTTTTCTTTTATAAAAAAATTCGAATATAGGCTGGGTGCCTGTAGCTAAGTGGTTAAGACTCTGGCCACATGCTCCAGGACTGGTGGGTTTGAATCCAGCCCGGGCCTGCTAACCAAACAAACAAACAAAAAAAAAAATAGCCAGGTGTTGTGGTGGATACCTGTAGTCCCAGCTGCTTGGGAGGCTGAGGCAAGAGAATCACCTAAGACCAAGAGCTGGGACTACAGGTGCCCGCCACAAGGCCTGGCTATTTTTGTGTTGCAGTTTGGCTGAGGCTGGGTTCGAACCCACTCATGGTATATGGGGCCAGCTCCCTACTCACTGAGCCACAGGTGCCACCCATTCAAGATTTTTTTTTTTTTTTGAGACAGAGCCTCAAGCTGTCACCCTGGGTAGAGTCTAGCTGTAGCATCACAGCTCACAGCAACCTCCAACTGCTGGGCTCAAGCGATTCTCCTGCCTCCGCCTCCCAAGTAGCTGGGACTACAGGCACCCGCTACAATGCCAGGCTATTATTTATTTTTGGTTGGAGCCGTCATTGTTTGGCAGGCCCGGGCTAGATTTAAACCCGCCAGCTCAGGTGTATGTGGCTCAACAGGCTAAGGCGCCAGCCACGTACACCTGAGCTAGCGGGTTCGAATCCAGCCCGGGCCCACCAAAAAACAATGATGGCTGCAACCAAAAAAAAAAAAAAAAAATGGCCGGGCGTTGTGGCGGATGCCTGTAGTCCCAGCTACTTGGGAGGCAGAGGCAGGAGACTCGCTTGAGCCCAGGAGTTGGAGGTTGCTGTGAGCTGTGGATGCCACAGCACTCTATCCAGGGTGACAGCTTGAGGCTCTGTCTCAAAAAAATAAAAATAAAAATAAAAGTTCTCAGCTCGACGCCTGTGGCTCAACCGGCTAAGGCACCAGCCATGTACACCTGAGCTGGCGGGTTCGAATCCAGCCCGGGCCTGCCAAACAACAATGACGGCTGCAACCAAAAAATGGCCGGGCATTGTGGCGGGCACCTGTAGTCCCAGCTGCTTGGGAGGCGGAGGCAGGAGACTCACTTGAGCCCAGGATTTGGAGGTTGCTGTGAGCTGTAATGCCATAGTACTCTATCCAGGGTGACAGATTGAGGCTCTGTCCCAAATAAATCAATAAATAAATAAAAGTTCTCTAGGTAAGTCTAATAGCCAGGAAGGGTTGACAGTCACTGGTTTCATATAACCTGTTCTCAGTCAAATTACCCAACCTGATTTCCATCAGATAAATGTAACAGTTTGTGAACATGTTGTGATTATTTCTCCCCTTTGCAGTTTACTTGTGTTCTTTCCCTAGCTAGGAGCATCTCAGGGAGACAGTGCTGAAATAGTGCAAAGGCTTTGGAATCATACTGATTTGGGTTGAAAATCTCACCTCCTTAAGCTGGAATGGGATTTTAAGAACTTCTCAGTTTTCTCATCTCTAAAGTAAACATGTTAATATTTGCCCTTAGAGCTTTTTATTTAGTTTACATTCAACAAGCATCTAACATTCAATTCCAGGTCTGCTTTAAAATACAAAGCAAGTATCTGAGAGTACCTTCTGGGCACCCTAAAGTCTACTGGGTCAAGGTTTGTTTCTCATTTTCAAGTTGGTAGGTTTCTTTCTTTTTGAGATAGGGTCTTGTTCTGTGGCCCATGTTGTAGTCCAGTGGCCCAATCATAGCTTACTATATCCGGGAGTTCATAGGCTCAAGTGATCCTCCTGCCTTAGCCTCCTCAGTGTAGCTAGGACCACAGGTACACATCACCATGCCTGGTTAATTTTAAATTTTTTGGAGAGATAGGCAAGTCTTAGTTTGTTGCCCAGCTTGTATGTGAACTCTTGGCCCAAGCAATCCTCCTTACTAGGCATTCCAAGGTGCTGGGATTATAGATGTGAGCCACTGTACCTGGCCAAGTTTTTTTTTTGTTTTGAGACAGAGCCTCAAGCTGTCACCCTGGATAGAGTGCTCTGGCATCACAGCTCACAGCAACCTCCAATTCCTGGGTTCAAGTGAGTCTCCTGCCTCCGCCTCCCAAGCAGCTGGGACTACAGGTGCCCGCCACAACGCCTGGCCATTTTTTGGTTGCAGCCGTCATTGTTGTATGGCGCCGGGGCTAGATTCGAATCCACAAGCTCAGGTGTACATGGCTGGCACCTTAGCCCGTTGAGCCACAGGCACCGAGCCGCTGGCCAAGTTTTGTTACTGTTTTTGAGATAGTCTCACTCTAGAGTCCCATGACCTCAGCCTAGCTCATAGTAGCCTCAAATACCTGGGTTCAAGTAGTCCTCCTGCCTCAGCCTCCTGAGTAGCTGGGACTATAGGTGCCCGTCACCACATCCTGCTAATTTTTTCTCCCTATTTTTATTTATTTTTAATTTAATTTATTTATTTTTGAGGCAGTCTCACTTTGTTACCCTTGGTAGAGTTCTGTAGCATCACAGTTCACAGCAACCTCAAACTCCTGGGCTTAAGTGATTCTCTTGCCTCAGCCTCCCAAGTAGCTGGCCCTGCAGATATCTACCACAAAACCCGGCTGTTTTTTAGAGACAAGGCTTTGCTCTGGCTCAGGCTGATGTTGAACCCATGAGCTCAGGCAATCCACCCACCTTGGCCTCCCAAGTGCTGGGATTATAGATGTGAGCCACTGCTCCTGGCCATTCCCCCCTATTTTTAGTAGAGATGGGGTTTCACTTTGCTGAGGCTAGTTTGAAACTTCTGAGCTCAAAAGATCCTCCCACCTTGGCCTTCTAGAGTACTAACATTATAGGCATGAGCCACCTCATTTGGCCTAAATTTTCTTCTTTTTTTAATTGAGACAGAGCCTCAAGCTGTTGCCCTGGGTAGAGTGCCATGGCATCTCATAGCTCACAGCAATCTCCAACTCCGAGGCTCAAGTGATTCTCTTGCCTCAGCCTCCCAAGTAGCTGGGACTACAGGCACCCACCACAACACCGGCTATTTTTTGTTGTTGTTGCAGTTGTCGTTGTTGCTTAGCAGGCTCTGAGGCTTGAACTCGCTATGTGGCCGGTTCCCTACTCACTAAGCTACAGGCACTGAAGCTAAAAAGAATTTTTAAAATATATTTGTTTTAAGCATTCTTTTTTTTTTTTTTTTTTTTTGAGACAGAGCCTCAAGCTTTCACCCTGGATAGAGAGCTGTGGCATCACAGCTCACAGCAACCTCCAATTCCTGGGCTCAAGTGAGTCTCTTGCCTCCACCTCCCAAGTAGCAGGGACTACAGGCGCCCGCCACAACGCCCGGCCATTTTTAGGTTGCAGCCATCATTGTTGTTTGGCAGGCCCAGGCTGGATTCGAACCCGCCAGCTTAGGTGTACATGGCTGGCGTCTTAGCCCGCTGAGCCACAGGCGCCAAGCCTGTTTTAAGCATTCTTAATTGTATCTGATTTTTGCACTGGTCTGGTAATGCTGTTGTGCTTAGGGTTGGGCAAATAGTAGGTTATTTAGTTAATTCCTACCACTGATAGTGATTTTTTAGCAGTTACAAATTTAAGTGGAAGAGGAAAGTCTGGACTTTTCTGTTTATTTTTTATTTTATTTTATTTTATTTTTTGAGACATATTCAAGCTGTCACCCTGGATAGAGTGCTGTGGCATCACAGCTCACAGAAACCTCCAATTCCTAGGCTTAAGCGAGTCTCTTGCCTCCGCCTCCCAAGTAGCTGGGACTACAGGCACTTGCCACAACACCCGGCCAGTTTTTGGTTGCAGCTATCATTATTGTTTAGCGGGTCTGGGCTGGATTCCAACCATACAGCTCAGGTGTACAAGGCTGGCGCCTTAGCCTGTTGAGCTACAGGCACCTGCCAGACTTTCCTCTTTATAATGAATTATTTTCTATAAACACAAGGGGGTGCTGTTTAACTGTCAAAGACCAGTAAAAGAAGTTACAGTAAATGTCCTGTTTTAAAGTCTCAGAAGGAATGAGATTAGGAAGCCTGAGTTAGGCAAATTGCAGGGGATGGGGGGACAATAAATCAATTAGATGGTAGTTATTTCAGCTATCCTTAACAATTTAGGGGTTGTTTTGGAGATTTACTTTCCCAAAATATTTAAGAATGAAAAAAAATTCTATTCCTAGGTATCGCCAGAAGATCCTGGAGCTCAGTTCCTGATTCGTACTGGGTCTGTTGGCCGAAATAGGGCTGAAGCCTCTTTAGAGAGAGCCCAGAATCTCAACCCCATGGTGGATGTGAAGGTGGATACTGAGGATATAGAGAAGAAACCTGAGTCATTTTTTACAGAGTTTGATGCTGTAAGTTTCTTAGTATAAAATTTTCTGTGATATTAAAACATTCAAATCTCAAATTAAGGCACTGGTTTTATGTATACTAGTGGTATTAGAGCATTTTTGTCTCTTTTCAAAGTAAATTTATAAGCTGTTCTGTACTTTAGACTTAGTATATTTCAGGAATATGTTGCTAGAGAAGTCCAGTCCGTTGGATGTGCTCTGTTAGTGACTTGCTATCTGCTAGCTGCTTCTCTGGCATATGTTTCCCTAGGACAGATTTCATCTTTGGTGTTTTGTCTTCCTTCCAAAATCTTTGCATAACTTTAACCCATGTTATTGCAAATGTTTTCTTCTGAAAACTTAACAAGTTGGTGATTAATTTCTGTGGCAGAGGCATTTTTCGTTAAAAATACCAAACTACAGGCTCGGCGCCTGTGGCTCAACAGGCTAAGGCGCCAGCCACATACACCTGAGCTGGTGGGTTCGAATCCAGCCCCTGGGCCTGCCAAACAACAATGACGGCTGCAACCAAAAACTGGCCGGGCGTTGTGGTGGGCGCCTGTAGTCCCAGCTACTTGGGAGGCGGAGGCAGGAGACTCGCTTGAGCCCAGGAATTGGAGGTTGCTGTGAGCTGTGATGCCACGGCACTCTACCCAGGGCAACAGCTTGAGGCTCTGTCTCAAAAAAAAAAAAAA
>CAUYON010143949.1:0-13789 GCA_963573935.1 Arctocebus calabarensis
TTTTTTTTGTAGAGACAGAGTCTCACTTTATCGCCCTGGGTAGAGTGCCGTGGCGTCACACTGCTCACAGCAACCTCCAGCTCTTGGGCTTAAGCGATTCTCTTGCCTCAGCCTCCCTAGTAGCCGGGACTACAGGCGCCCGCCACAGCACCCGGCTATTTTTTTGTTTTGCAGTTCGGCCGAGGCCGGGCTTGAACCTGCCACCCTCGGTATATGGGGCCGGCACCCTACTCGCTGAGCCACAGGAGCCGCCCCCAAATGCTGAATTTTAAACCAGACTCCACTGCCTTTGTTTGGGTGTTTCCCTGCCTGGCACTGAAGTTAGGCTGCCTCTGAGATTGGGGTTCCATGCTGAGTTATCCAATTGTTTTCAGACAGGGGCACCTCTCCTTCCAGAAGGAGCCTTTGATCAGACCCCAGGAGCTTGCCCCTGTGCTTCCTTTGATGACGGTTCCCTGGACGGCGTGGACCAAACAATGCATCCTAGGTGTGTGTGCTATGGGGACTCAAGTGCCTCCAGACTGCTTCTGTCATCCTCCTCCACCACCTCCTCCGCCTCAGAAGCTGCCTCCTCCTGGAACAGTGTGCGCCTTCCCTCTCTGTTAATCTAAATAGCACTGATCATGGGGTCAGTAGGAGCAGGCATGTTCCCTCCTTTCAGGAGCATCAGGAGGTGGGCCTAGGTCCTCGGCTGCCTCCTCAGGCCTTCATACTGGGCTGGCAGGATACCGACAGGGCCCCTTTCCCTGGGGCCCTTAACCGTGAAGTGAGACCCCAGCTGCCAGAAGTGGGGCAGCGCAGGGCAGGGGCAGGACAAGCTTTTCATCTGGATCCAGGAGGAAAGCAAACACTGAGGGCAGGCAGGGCAGGGCAGCTGGGAGGTGACAAAGGAGGGTGGAAAGGGGGAGCCCCAATGAGCAGGGAGGGAAAACACAAGGCCAGGGAGAAAGAAGAGAGGAGAAGGAGAAAGCAGGGTGACAAGGAAGTAAGAGAAGCAAAGGTCTACTAATTTTAAAAATGAGTTTCACTGGGCTGTGCCTGTGGCTCAGTGGGTGGCAGGTTCAAACCCGGGCTCGGGCTCGGCCAAACTTCAACAAAAACATAGCCGGGCGTTGTGGCAGGTGGTGAGCTGTGACGCTGCAGCACTCTACTGAGGGTGATAAAGTGAGACTCTATTTCTACCAAAAAAAAAAAAAAATGAGTTTCATCATAGTTTAGTATGAATAGCAGAGTTCTTCAGATTGGTAAGATTTTTTTTTTTTGAGACAGAGTCTCACCATGTTGCCCTCAGTAGAGTGCTGTGTCACCACTGCTCACAGCAACCTCAAACTCTTGGGCTTAAGCAATTTTCTTGCCTCAGCCTCCCAAGTAGCTGGGACTACAGGTGCCCGTCACAATGCCTGGTTACTTTTTGTTGCAGTTGTCATTGTTTAGCTGGCCAGGGCGAGTTCAAACCCACCACCATTGGTGTAGGCTGGCACTGCAAACACTGTGCTACAGGCACCAAGCCACGATATATATATATATACATTTTTTTTTAATATGTGCATTCTGGTAACACTGATAATTGATTACAACTTCAAAAGGCTTAAGCCTAGTGACCTCAAAAGGGGTTCACAGAACAGTACACAATGATGAAACTTAAAGCAACACCAATGAACTGAAATGTAAACATTCAGACTTAGGACATTTCTGAATTTTTATTTCATTTCGTTTTGGAATGTTTGCTGGGTTGTCTTCAGACAGCTTCCTTTCATATCTTAAATTTTGTTTTAGGGGAGAATCCAACAGTTTGGGGAGCCCAAAAAAGATTAGCACACAGGTCCCCCACTGTTACAGGGTACCTCTTTCTGAACGCAGGTTGTCCTTTCTGATTTCTTCAGGGTAAATGGAAGCAAATATACGTTTGAAGGACTCTTTGAACGCTTGGAGTTCAAAAGTTTCGGTTCCCCTGACTTTGTTCCTCTTTCCCGTGGTTCGAAGGCCACCTGTGCGGCTCGGCACACCTGCCACTCTCACCGCCCTCGGAGCCGGGAGGCGGTAGCCAGCCGACCGCGGGCTCCAGCCCGGGGGAGCAGGAGGCTGCGCAGTAGGAAGCGGACGGGAACGAGGCCGCTCGCGGGCCGGCTCGGGGGACGCGGAGGGGCGGTGCCGGCGCGCGCGGCCTGAGTTCGCGCGCGCCGCCGTCGGCGCTGCGTCACCAGCGTGCGGCACGTGCCCGTGTTTACGTCCCTCGTGGAACCGCCGACGTCAGCAGCCGAATGGCAACATTGTGGCGATGCTGAGCCTGAGAGTTTAGGAGACGAGACCAGCCGTCAGGCCGACCCCTGGGCATTGGGCAGCAGGAGGGGCAGGGGCGTGGAGATCGGCCCCGGTGAGCTGCGGAGACACACGCACCGCCAGCCGGACCCCGCGGGACCGCGCCTCACCTCCAGAGCGCAGCATACGCAGCCCCACGGCCTCGAGCGGGGGGCGGCGGGCGGCCTCGAGGCGCTGCCGCAGCGCTGGGCTTGTAAACAGATCCGGCCGCACGTGACCATGTGAACTACCTGCTCCTGGGACGCTTATTGTCCTTTCCGCGAGCAGCACCACAAAGGAGCTCGCCGGTCCGAGTGCGGAGGGTCCGGCGAGCGAGCGGGAGAGCCGGCCGGCGCGCTAAGATGGCTGAAGGCGCCCGGAGAGGGTGAGCGGGGGGCGCGGCGCGGCGCAGCCTGCCAGGGAGTCCTGGGGCGGACGGGGCCGGTGGCCCTCCCCCGCGGCCCCAAGCCGGAGCCACCATGTCGTTCGCTCTGGAGGAGACGCTCGAGTCGGACTGGGTGGCTGTGCGGCCCCATGTGTTTGACGAGCGTGAGAAGCACAAGTTCGTCTTTATTGTGGCTTGGAACGAGATCGAGGGCAAGTTTGCCATAACCTGCCACAACCGGACGGCCCAGAGGCAGAGAAGCGGCTCCCGGGAGCAGGCGGGGGCGCGAGGGGGCGGCGAGGCCGGCGGACCTGCGTCAGACGGGAGCCGCGGGCCGGGCAGCCCGGCGGGGAAGGGCCGGCCCGAGGCCACTGCCTCTGCGACTCCGGTCAGGAGTCCCGGGCCCCGGCGGAGCCCGGCCTGGGAAGAGGGTGGCTCTCCGCGGAGTATCCGAAGCTTCCGTGGAGACCCGCTGCTGCGGACTCCGGGCGGCAGAGCGGCGGAGAGTCCTCTCAGAAGCCCAGTGCGGGACAAGCCCAGCCCGGTCCGGCGGACGTCTGAAGCCAGGGATGCGGCGGGGGCCGCCGCTGCCGCACCCCGGCCGGTACCCAGAGAGGCTCCGGTGTCCTCCGTACGGGTAGTGAGCGCCTCTGGGGCGGTCTCCGAGGAGATCGAGGTGCTGGAAATGGTGAGAGAGGACGAGGCACCCGTGGCGCTGGCGGACGCGGAGCAGCCGCCTCCCGCCGCCGAGCTGGAGTCTCACGCCGAAGAGTGCAGCTGGGCAGGACTCTTCTCCTTCCAGGATCTGCGCGCCGTCCACCAGCAGCTGTGTTCAGTGAACTCGCAGCTGGAGCCATGCCTGCCGGTGTTCCCCGAGGAGCCCTCGGGCATGTGGACTGTCCTGTTCGGGGGCGCCCCCGAAATGACCGAGCAGGAGATCGATACCTTGTGTTACCAGCTGCAGGTCTACCTGGGCCACGGCCTGGACACCTGCGGTTGGAAGATCCTCTCCCAGGTGCTCTTCACTGAGACCGACGATCCGGAGGAGTATTATGAAAGCCTCAGCGAGCTGCGGCAGAAGGGTTACGAAGAAGTGCTCCAGCGGGCTAGGAAGCGCATCCAGGAGGTAAGATCCTAGTCTGGGCTCCAGTGGCTTTTGGTTACTCACTGCCAAAGGCTGGAATGGGCCCAGGTGGGACACTCGATTTTCTGGACGAGGGGAAACGGAAAAACAAAACAAAAAAAGAATACCTTCACCTTTAGATTTCTTGCTTCTTTTATCAAACAAGTTCTGTGTCTAAATTGCCCTCTCTGCTACTCAGTACTGTTACTGCATGATTAAAGCCACCTGGAAAAGGTAGGCTGTAAACAGGGGCTAAGTGAGCGTTTCTTTGCCCCTAAATTGCTTTTTACAGGCCGGATACCAACTCCTCTCCTGGTGTTATGATTAAATTCAGAATACTTTGTTTTAGGGAGCAAAGATGATCTATTTTTATTTTTTGTAAGCACTCTTGACAATGTACACAAATTTTAAGTTCTCTTTTTTTAAAGGAGTGACCTGTCCAAGTGAAAAATCACCAACTGACAATTGGATGCCAAAGTATTTTTAGAAGGTTTTATGTACACTTGAGGAATATCAGGTCTTTAGAGATGGCTCCGGTTTCAGTGCTGTTTTAGGGAGAATAAAAGGCCTGGGTAGGAATGTCCATTGTCCTTTTGTTTTTGCAGTGGGAATAAAAGGAGTGCGAAAGCTTTTTCAAACTATCTAGTCTTTTTTTTTTTTTTTTTCAGGTTAATGTGAGGGTATAAACAACTAGGTTACCAAACTAGTCCTTAACCTAACCAAAGATAATGGAAAAAAAGGTCTGCATGGGTATATACATTGAGCTCTACAATATGTAAGATACCTATAATTTGAAGTCATGCCTACTTACCAGCTTCTGCTGAAGAAGCTTGACTAAAATATTTTAAAATACATGTTTCCAAGCCGGCTGCGGTGGCTCACGCCTGTAATTCCAGCACTTGGGAGGCTGAGGAGGGTGGATTGCCTGAGCTCAATGAGATGGAGACCAATCTGGGCAAGAGCAAGACCCCCCCAGCTCTAAAAAATAGCTAGGTAGTCCCAGCTACCTGGGAGGTTGAGGCATGAGAATTTCTTTCTTTCTTTTCTTTTCTTGTTTTTTTTTAGACAGCTTCAAGCTGTTGCCCTGGATAGAGTGCTGTGGCACCACGGCTCACAGCAATCTCCAACTCCTGGGCTTAAGCTGTTCTCTTGCCTCAGCCCCCCAAGTAGCTGGGATTACAGGCGCCCTCCTATTTTGGGGGTTGTATTTGTCATTGTTGTGTGGAAGGCCTGGGCTGGATTTGAACCTGCCAGCTCTGGTGTATGTGGCTGGAGCCTTCGCCACTTGAGCTATAGGCAGCGAGCCAAGAGAATTTCTTGAACCCAAGAGTTTGAGGTTGCTGTAAGCTAAGATGCCAGGGCACTCTACAAAGGGTGACCAAGCGAGACTCTGTCTCAAAATAAAGAAATTAAATAAAACATGTTTCCTCTGATGGACGCTACAGGTAGTTTCTCACAGCAATTTGTTTATATTAATATTAGTTCAAATTGAGGTTGCACTTTGAGTGGGGAAATGCACCTTTAAAGTGTTCATATATTCCTAAGATTGCATCATCACGGATTTTTTATTTTTTTTTGAGATAGAGTCTCAGTTTGTTGCCCTCGGTAGAGTGCGCTGGTGTCATAGCTCACAGCAATCTCCAGCTCTTGGGCTAGGGCAATTCTCTTGCCCTAGCCTCTTGAGTAACTGGGACTACTGGCACCCACCATAACGCCCTGCTATTTTTGTTGAGTTGCCACTGCTATTTTAGCTGGCCGGGGCCGGGTTTGATCTTGGGAGTCTGAGGCGGGTGGATTCTCCCCCTACACACACACACACACACACACACACACACACACTCTCTCTCTCTCTCTCTCTCTCTCTCTCTCTCTCTCTCTCTATATATATATATATATATATATATAAAACCAGTGGGTAGCCGGCGCCCTACCCACTGAGCCACAGGTGCCACCCCATCACTGATATATTAATATGTGAATCCTACTATTAGTCTAGGAAGCTGGAGCCTATTTTTATTTTTCTTCTTGAGACAGAGTCTCACTTTATCACCCTAAGTAGAGTGCTGTGATGTCACAGCTCATAGCAACCTCCAACTCCTGGGCTCAAGCAATTCTCCTGCCTCTGCCTCCCAAGTAGCTGGGATTACAGGCGCCCACCACAATGCCTGGCTTTTTTTTTTTAAGAGGTGAGGACTTGGCTCCGTGACTGTAGCTCAGTGGTTACGGTGCCAGCCATGTACACCAGGGCTGGTGGGTTCGAGCCCAGCTCAGGCCTGCTAAGCATGACAACTACAATTAAAAAAACAACACATTCATTTTTTTTTTTTTTCTTGAGACAGTTTCCCTTTGTCACCTTGGTAGAGTGCTGTGGAGTCATAGTTTACAGTAACCTGAAACTCAGGGCTCAAGCTATTATCTTGCTTCAGCCTTTTATTTTTATTTTTTTATTTTTTTGAGACAAAGCCTCAAGCTGTCACCCTGGATAGAGTGCTGTGGCATCACAGCTCACAGCAACCTCCAATTCCTGGGCTCAAGCGAGTCTCTTGCTTCCACCTCCCAAGTAGCTGGGACTACAGGCACCCACCACAATGCCCGGCCATTTTTTGGTTGCAACCGTTGTTGTTTGGCGGGCCCAGGCTGGATTCGAACCCATCAGCTCAGGTGTACATGACTGGCGCCTTAGCCTGTTGAGCCACAGGCGCCGAGCCTTGCCTCAGCCTCTTAAGTAAGTGGGATTGCAGGTTCTTGCCAAAAAAGGCCCAGCTATTTTTAGAGATGGGGTCTCGCTCTGGCTCAGGCTGGTTGCGAACCTGTGTTCTCAGGCAATCCACCTGCCTCGGCCTCCCAAGTGCTAGGATTGTAGGCGTGAGCCACCACGCCTGGCCAAGGATTCAGATTTTTTATTTTTGAGACAGTCTCACTTTGTCACCCTTGGGAGAGTACCCTTGGCATCATAGCTCACAGCAACCTAAAACTCTTGGGAGTTAAGTGTTTTTCTGGCCTCAACCTCCCAAGTAGCTGAGATGACTGGTGCCTTCCACAACGCTCAGCTCTTGTTCTTTTTAGAGACAAGGTCTTGCTCTTGTTCATGCTGATCTCGAACCTGTGAGCTCAGGGCAGTCCACCTGTCTTGGCCTCTCAGGATGCTGGGATTACAGGCATGAGCCACCACACCAAGCCCGGCTGAACATACTTTAAGGATATGCTTGTTTGTTTATTTATTTGAAATAGTCTCTGTTGCCCTGGGGAGATTGCATTGGCATCCCAGCTCAGAGCAACCTTAAACTCTTGGGATCAAGTGATCCTCTTGCCTCAGCCTCCAAAGTAGCTGGGACTATAGGTACCTGCCCCAACTTCTGGCTAGTTTGTCTGTTTCTAGCAGAGCCAAATCTTACTCTTGTTTGGGCTGATCTCCAACTCCTAAGCTCAGGCATCCACTGTCTTGGCCTCCCTCAATGCTAGGATTACAGGCATGAGCCACCACACCTGGCACTTGCTGTTGTGTTTTTAGAAAATATAGTCTGTCGGTCATGTTTTTCTTTTTCTTTTTCTTTTTTTTTTTTTTTGAGACAGAGCCTCAAGCTGCTGCCCTGGGTAGATTGCCATGGCATCACAGCTCACAGCAAGGTCCAACTCCTGGGCTCAGGAGTATGTGGCTGGCGTCTTAGCTGCTTGAGGCACAGGCCCCGAGCCATGGTTTTCTTTCTTTAATTTCTATGGTTCTGTTACTTGGTCTTTTTTCCTACAGGATTTCTTTCTCTATTCATTTAAAGGTTTCAGTTTAAAGACCACACCTGTTTTTGTTCAAAATGGTCCTTACATTGTTGGAAGGAGTGGTAGGGGTTTTGGTTTTTTTTTTTTTTTTTTTTAAAGACAAGGTGTCTCTCTAGCTAGGCTAGGTAGAATCTAGTGGAATTATCTATAAATGTCACTGCTACCTCAAACTCCTGTGCTCAGGTGATTTTTCTGACTCAGCCTCCTGAGTGGCTGCGACTACAGGTGTGCATCACCGAACTTGGGTGATTTTTTTTTCTCTATTTTTTTGTGGATATGGCGTTTTGGTCTTGCCCCCATTTTTCTCAAACTCCTGACCAAGTGATCCTCACTCAGCCTCCCAAAGTAGTAGGATTGATTAGAGAGCCTGAGCCATTATGGCAGGCCTTTTCTTTTTTTTACTATAGGACAGACTGTACAACTAGATTGTAAACTTCTCAAGGTCACTGGCCTTGACAATATCTTGGAATTCTCCTTTTTGTGGTTCAGGATCACACATCATATGAGCACTTTATATGTTAGTGGACGAAGTATACCAGAGGCTTTCTTTAAAAAGAAAAAATTATAAGTTTAAAGGAATTGGAAAAAGTGTGCTTTTAATGTGAAGTTGTAGATAGATGCAATTTTTATGGATTGATCATTGTAAATTTCTCAAAGAACCCTTTTTTTCCCCCCCTGAAACAAAAGTTAGAAGTTGTTGCCTGGTACAGTGCCATGGTGTCATAGCTCCCAGCAACCTCCAACTCTTGGGTTCGAGTGATCCTTTATTTATTTATTTATTTATTTTTTACATTTGGGATAAAAAATTCTTTTTTTTTTTTTTTTTTTTTTTTGCAGTTTTTGGCTGGGGCTGGGCGTGAACCCAACACCCCCCATATATGGGGCCAGCACCCTACTCCTTGAGCCACAGATGCTGCCCCAATTTTTTTTCTTTTTTCTTTTTTTTGAGACAGAGCATCAAGCTGTAATCCTGTGTAGAGTGCAATAGCATCACAGCTCACAGCAACCTCCAACTCCTCGGCTCCAGCAGTTCTCCTGCCTCTGCCTCCCAAGAAGCTGGGACTACAGGTGCACGTCACAACGCCTGCCTATTTTTTGGTTGCAGCTGTCATTGTTTGGCAGTCCCGGCCTGGATTCAAACCCGGCAGGTCAGGTGTATGTGTCTGGCGCCTTAGCTGCTTGAGCCACAGGTGCTAAGCCAATTCTTTTTTTTTTTTGAGACAGAGTTTCATTATGTTGCCCTCTGTAGAATGCTCTGGTGTCACAGCTCACAGCAATCTCAAACCCCTGGGCTTAAGGAATTATCTTGCTTCGGCCTCCCAGTAACTGGGACTACAAGTGCCCTCCTAACACCCAGCTAGTTTTTAGAGATGGGGTCTTGTTCTTGCTCAGGGTGGTCTTTAACTCCTGAGCTCAGGCAGTCTACCCACTTCTGCCTCCCAGAGTGCTGGGATTCTAGGGGTGAGCTACTTTGCCTTATCCCTTCAAAGTGTTTTTAAACCAGGCCAGGCCTGGTGGCTCTTGCCTGTAATGCCAGCACCCTGGGAGGTGGAGGCGGGTGGATTGCCTGAGGTTCCAGCCTGAACAAGAGCAAGATCTCATCTCTAAAAATAGCCAGGCATTGTAGGGTACCTATAGTCATGGGTACTTGGGAGACTGAGGGCAGAGAATTGCTTGAGCCCAAGAGTTTGAGGTTGCTGTGAATTATGATGCCTCGGCACTCTCCCAAGGGTAACAAAGTGAGACTGTGTCTCAAAAAAAAAAAAAAAAGTATTTTTAAACCAGCATTGTGGGTGGGTGTGGTGACTCACACCTGTAATCCTAGCACTCTGGGAGACCCAGAGGCAGGAGGAGCCTTTGAGCTCTGTAGTTCAAGAGCAGCCTGAACAAGAAGTGTGAGACCCAGCACTCTATCCTGGACAAGAGTGTCAGACTGTCTTAAAGGAAAAAAAAAAAAAAGGAAAAGAAAAGTAAAACAAGCACTGTAAGCTTAGCTTAGGAAACATCAGTCATTAGAGTTTAACTCTTCCCGCCCCTCCCAGACAGAGTCTTACTGCTTCACTCTTGCTAGAGTGCTGTAACGTCACAGCTCACAGCAATCTCAGACTGTTAGGCTTATGACAATAAGGCTTTAGTTGTCAACAAGTGTCACAACTGTTAGGCTTAACTGTTAGGCAAAATTCAATATTAGGCTTATGCTATTCTCTTGCCTCTGCCTCCCCAGTAGATGGGACTATAGGCCCTGGTCCCAACACCTGGCTATTTTTTTGGTTGCAGTTCTTATTGCTTAGCAGGCCCAGGCTGGGCTCAAAACCCACCCCCCAGCTTCAGTGTATGTGACTGGCACCCCTAACCACTGAACTATGGGTGCTGAGCCTGTAGTCTAATAATTGGAATACCCTTATAGGGTCATAAATACTCCCACATCTTTGTTTTATGAAATATTTATGAATTAATTAAGCCTTGGGGCCTTGGGTTTCCTACTAAGGGTCTTTTTCCTTTTTTTTTTTTTTTTTTTTTTTTTTGGTTTTGAGAGAGTCTCACTTTGTTGCCCTTGGTACAGTGCTATGGAGTCATAGCTCACAGCAACCTCAAACTATTCAAACTCTTGTGCTCAAGTGATTCTCTTGTCTCAGCCTCCTAAGTAGTTGGGATTACAGGTACTTGCACAATGCCTGGCTGTTTGTAGAGATAGGGTGTCACTCAGGCTGGTCTCCCAATTCCTAAGCCCAAGTGATCTGCTGATCTCCCAGAGTGCTAGAATTACAAGCATGAAACACCTTGCCCCACCTACTAAGAGATTTTTGTTAATGATTTACAAATTTGGGGTCAGACATGGTGGCTTGAGTTAGTGGATTGTTTGAACTCACAGGTTCCAGACCAGCCTCAGGCAAAGTGAGACCACATTTATAAAAATAGCTGGGTGTTGTGGCAGGTGCCTCTGGTCCCTGGTACATGGCTACCTGGGAGGCTGAGGCAGGAGGATGGCTTGAGCCGAAGAATTTGAGATTGCTGTAACCTATGACATCACAACACTCTACTTAGGGCGAGACTTAGGGTGAGACTCTTTGTCTCAAAAAAAAAAAAAAAAAAAAAAAGGTGTCAAAATTTGATAAAATAGCCGGGCGTTGTGGTGGTCACCTGTAGTCCCAGCTACTTGGGAGGCTGAGGCAAGAGAATCGCCTAAGCCCAAGAGCTGGAGGTTGCTGTGAGCTGTGACTGTACAGCACTCTACGGAGGGCGATAGAGTGAGACTCTGTCTCTACCAAAAAAAAAATTTTTTTTGATCAACTGACAGGAAGTTATAGTTTGTCTGAGGACTTATATAATACAGCAAATATGGCAATAAAGGAAGTGATAGTATTTTTTTGTTGTTTTCCAGTGTATAGAGAAATTATATTTACTCTATATTGCATAGGTTACTCCACTATACGTTTGGTAAATCCAAATGTGAAATTTGTTACTGGTAGGTTTGTCTTTGGACTTTTTTTTTTTTTTTTGTAGAGACAGAGTCTCACTTTATCACCCTTGATAGAGTGCCATGGCATTATAGCTCACAGCAACCTCCAGCTCTTGGGCTTAGGTGATTCTCTTGCCTCAGCCTCCCAAGTAGCTGGGACTGCAGGGGCCTGCCACCATGCCTAGCTATTTTTCTGTTTTATAGTTTGGCCGAGGCCAGGTTTACACCCGCCACCTTTGGTATATGGGGACTGTGCTCTTCTCCATGAGCCATAGACGCCACCCTGTCTCTGGACTTTTAAACAAGGATTTACTTCCTGTCTATTTATCTATCTCTCTATTTGAGACAGAATTGCCCGGGGTAGAGTCCCTTCCAGAGGGCTGAGATAGGAGCTCTGGGGCCGGCCAGGAAGTTCTATTTAAACAGCAGGCACTGAATTCCTAAATGAATGGAAGTGCCACCAAGACTTCTCTGAACAGTTTCTTTTTCTTTTCTTTTTTAAGAGTCTCACTTCATTGTCCTCAGTAGAGTGCTGTGGCATCATAGCTCACAGCAACCTCCAACCCCTGAGCTTAGGTGATTCTCTTCCCTCAGCCTCCCGAATAGCTGGGACTATAGGTGCCCGCCACAACGCCCAGCTATTTTTTTAATTGCGGTTTAGCCGGGGCTGGGTTCAAACCTGCCATCTTTGGTATAAAGGGCTGGTGCCCTACTCACTGAACCACAGGTGCTATCCCTCTCTGAACAGTTTCAGCAGTAGCCTTGGTTGTTGGTCGGAGCTGAGGTTTATATTATGGTGTGTGTGTGTATTGGTGGCTCATACTGCCTTTACCTTTGATGACCTGGGTTTTGTAAATAATGGTTTCTGTTTAAGGACAGCTATTCTTGAGATTAATTATGGTGCTTTAGATAATAAACTTTATGATGATAGGCTTGATTAAGATCTAAAAATCACTGTTCACTTTGGAATTTATTGTGTTTATAAAAATGTGCCCAATATTGACATCTTAGCAGTTGAAAGCACTATTTGAGGGCAGCATGTATTTCAAAGTAACTATGTTGAGTCATGCAGTGGATACCCGACTATAGTGTTTGGAGTCAGAAAGACCAGGGTTTGAAGTAGAACTTACCACTTCTGATGACCTGCTCAGTTATTTAAATCTCTTTTAAAAAAGGAAATGGGGGAAGAAATATTCAAAGGATATCTTTATATATACATATGTATGTGTGTGTATATTTGTTTAAGACAGTCTCAGCTGTCACCCTGGGTAGAGTGCTGTGATGACATAGCTCACAGCAACCTCCAACCTTTGGGCTCAAGGAATCCTTTTCCCTCAGTTTTTCTGTTTTTAGTAGAGACAGAGGTCTCGCTCTTGCCAAGCTGATCTTGAACACATGAGCTCAAGCAGTCCATCTGCCTCGGCCTCCCAGAGTGCTAGGATTATAGGCATGAGCCCCCGTGCCTGGCCAATATTATTTTGAGATAGAGTCTTTGTTGTCCCAGACTAGAGTACAGTGGCATCAGCTTTGTTCACAGCAACCGCCATCTCCTGGGTTCAAGCAATCTTCTGCTTCATCCTCCAGAGTGGCTGAGACTAGGCGCTTGCCATGATGCCTGGCTATTTTTTTTGTTTTTAGTAGAGATGGGGTCTTGATCTTGCTCAGGCTGCTTTTGAACTCCTGAGCTCAAGAAATCCACTCGCCTCGGCCTCCAAGTGTGCTGGGATTATAGGTGTGAGCCACTGTACCAGCTGGCAGCCGAATTAATATCTTAAGATTTAAGTAATCCTGAATGAAAAAGGGGCTAACAAAGTGCCTGGGACTTTACAAAGGAGGCTTCCAGAAATGTTATTTTTCCTTCTGTCATCTAATAAGTATTCTTTATTCTTCTGTTTTGCAAGGATTGTAACTAATATTTATTGGCACCAGTTAAGCTCCTCACATTACCTATCTCTTTTTATCCTCTCCACTGTTTTGAGATACGTGTGTGTTATATCTATTTTACTAAAGCAGAAGTTGAGACTTAAAGAGTTTGTGTGGTTTGGCCAAGGCTAAAACAGCTGAAGAGTAGCCAAACTCAGATTCAAACCCTGACTTGCCTTAATCTATACTTTTCTGCCTGCCTTGTGGCCCATTCGGTTCCTTGATACAAAAGTCTCTATCCATGAAGATGTTAGAAAAGGTGCCAGTCTCCACTCTTTGAGAATGGGGGAATGGTGTTATTTTAAAATTCTGGTCAGCTCAGTAATGACTTTAATTTTTTTTCTTTTCTTTTCTTTTTCTTGTAGAAACAGAGTCTCACTTTGTCACCCTTGATAGAGTGCCGTGGTGTCACACAGCTCACAGCAACCTCTAGTTCCTGGGCTTAGGCAATTCTCTTGCTTCAGCCTTCTGAGTAGCTGGGACTACAGGCACCCACCACAATGCATGGCTATTTTTCTGTTTTGCAGTTTGGCTGAGGCTGGGTTTGAACCAGCCACCTTTGGTATATGGGGCTGGCGCCCTACTCGATGAGCCATAGGCGCCGCCCTTTATTTTCATTTTTTGAAATAGTCTCATTTTATCACCCTCGGTGTAGTGCCATGGCATCACAGCTCACAAAAACCTTAAACTCTTGGGCTTAAGTGATTCTCTGGCCTCAGCCTCCCAAGTAGCTGGGACTACAGGCACCTGGCTATTTTTCTGTTGTAGTTGTCATTATTGTTTAGCAGGCCTAGGCCAAGTTTGAAGCCTCCAGTCCCAGTGTATG